>JAQQZR010000465.1:0-14471 GCA_030068235.1 Notoglanidium macrostoma | reverse complement strand
GTGTGTGTGTGTGTGTGTGTGTGTGTGTGTGTGTGTGTGTGTGTGTGTGTGTGTGTGTGTGTGTGTGTGTTATTACTTTTGGATAAAAAAACTCACTCTTGACTTATCTTTAAATGAAGAGTCTTATTTATTTAAATATTCCTTATTGCAAACATTGGGGCCTTTCTTGTCACAGTCAGCACTTTAAATCATAGGAAGTTCTCAGATCAACAGTAGATCAAAGCATTTCAATGACATGAGGACAGAAATTTGCAATATAATTACATTCGAAAATGAGAATTTCCATTAAAATGGCATTATGTTGGAAACTGGAATATTCTGTATTCGCATTACTCACATAATATAAAGAATATTTTCACTTATGTAACTAAGACGCAGGACGTTTGTGTCACTTAAGTGTCACAGTTTGTCTTTAGAAAAGTAGAGCTGAATGCCACCATTATTCAAGTTATAAGTGACTTTGGAACTCCACTGAGTCAGTTTTTGTTCATTGGAAGGGAATTTTACATAGACATACAGCTAGCATAATACTGAAGGCTGTAGAAGTTCCTTAACATGTACAAAGTGTATACAATATCCACATATAGACTGATAGAGCAATTACATAATATAATTTATTATACAACAGCTAGTCCCAGTCCACTAATTTGATTGGTCAAGAGTGTTGATATATTGACATGGCAGATGATACTTTTTAGGAATATACCGCTTGGCTTAAAATATGAAAGCTCGACAGATGAAGGTGAAAGCTGACTTTTAGCAGAAGCACCTTTATCATGAATGTACAAATCAACGTGAGCTAGCTAGCCAGCTAGCCGGCATGCTGTGTGGCTTCTTCAGGATCGATTTCCATTCGCGGAGCAAAAAATATTATTGTGTCCAATATGTCACTTAATTTCTTGTTTATAGAGCTGTTTCTAAAAGTAATATCACACTCGAGGTCGTGCCGGTGTACTGTATATCAGCATGGCTGTTATTAGCTACGACATGGGGTCATGAACCAATCGCAGTCGTGCTGATATTCAAGTACAACAGCACTTCCTGTCATGTGATACACTGTGAACTGAAGCTTGCTGGTGATTTTAATGTAGTTTGCAGTCTAGTGACTAACTAGCAGCTAATATTAGCGGCTACATGAGGGAGTTGAGTTTGAGGTAGTTGTTCGCAATCAGGGTTTCCAGGTCAGTTGCCAGGAAAGAGGGAAGATAATGATGATATCAAGTGCTATAAGCTGTTTTAAATGCCTTATAAACATGTTACAAAGTGTAATGCCTTTTCATAATTAACTACAATGATGCATGTAATGTGTTATGAATGCATTATAACATGTTATTAAGTTATTACACACATAAAAAGTGTTACCAAAAAAAATAATAATGTTTGTTTTAGCAGTAATAAACGGGTCATGTAGTGCATCAACTCTTTATAGATATTTTTTATTACTTTTTAATGGATTTTATGTCATTTTTATAGTTTTCATTTACCACAGTTACCTTATACCTGCCTCCATACATAATTCACTACCCTTTAGGATGTTTTATGAGGTTTATTTGGCTTCACAGACCGTATAAAGAAACAAACTAAAATAAAAGAAATAAAGTAAAATAAATTTGCTCACTGTCTGCTTTCAGGTCGATACAGAGTTTCAAAGTCGATTTGTTTTCTCGCTGTAATTAAACCACACTGCAGTTCAACTGGGACTGGGACCAACTCGCTCAGACGCTCTCGGCCTGGTGGTTACGATCCACGAGCACGATTGCTTTATTTTCGCCTGACTAAAGAACCACCAAGAGAGGGAAAATCCACATCAGCTTTCATTTCAAGTGCATTAAACGCTGCATATGTGACTTAATCGCAACCATACTGTATGAAATAGACACTGTTAAAGATCATTGTAAAACAGTGATATAAAAGGAATACGATATTTGTATAAAAGCATGGTCTGGTTATTCTGCTTATATCAAACTGATTTGCCAGAGTTTAATTTATCAGTCAGGCTTTTTATCAGTAGTTAGAGTCGTAGATCAGTAGTTAGATTTATCATTGATATTGTGCAATGCCCACATGACTAGTTCGTTCCTGTTATCATTTACTTAATAGCAATGATAAACACACTTTAAAACAAAAAAACAAACACAGCCTGTCATGTTACTGAGAAACCGGAAATCTATGCAACTCTGTAAACTCAAAACGGCTTTCCTGTGCTGAGAAATTTTATAAAGCAAGATGGCGGACACCGGTGACTCTTTCCATACCTGTTACATAAATGTTTCATTCACCTCATCAACAGTAACGATTATACATTTATCTGTTAAGGAACACATTTTTTATCAGTCTTTGATTATATGGAGTGAGATGATCATGTTTGGGTCATGCTATTATACAAAAATAGTGCTTGCTTTCTGATCAATCAGATTTCAGAACAATAATATAATTTAAGGCTGTTTGGGTTTTTCTTCCCACTTTTCTGTTTTGTTTTTGTTGGCAGAAAAGCGCTGACGTGGCGCTGGGGATCACTTCGGAAGTGTGTCTATCTAGTGCTTTTTATCTGGCAGAAAAGCTTCATAAAAAAAAAAAAAAGAAAGGTGGGGGGGGGTGCATCAGGTTTGTTTCTATGACAACAATATGTTGCAAACACGTCACTGCTAACCGCCATGAGATCGGTTGCCTGAAAAGGAGACAGTGATGACACCAGTGGCTTTCTGAAAATCTCAGAGATCAATTCGGATCTCTCAGAGTGGCAGAACAAAAGAAGGTGGACACAAATACATGCAAAACATCCAAACCAGGACCAGCACTAAGAATCCCTGTTCACAGCTAACAAATGGTATGGTCCGTTCAGGGGTGATAAAAGTCTAATTTATGTGTGTTTTTCCAGTACAAAACCAAAGAAGCAAACTCTAACAAGATCCTTAATAGAAAAGTCACGTGAACTTGACACGTGAATACTTAAAGGATTCGACAGGCACACCTGCACCGCCTTCTCCACATTGCAGAAAGGGCGGAGCAATTGCAAGACACTTTAGAGAACTGTACCAGAAAATCTCTGCTTGACTTTGGTCACTGTTTAATAACGTGAGGCTGCGTATGGCAGAGTCGGAATTTTCCTTCTTTTTAGAGTGTTTAGAAATTTCACCACCTACACTGTCTCATCCGTACACCAGACACTCTTATTACATTGAGTATGCTAATTACAATGGGATAAAATAACTTTACGTGGATTGAATTTTTTAATTGAGAACAATATTAGACCTGAATTTCATGCACTCTAGGATACACACCCTATGTAGTGCACTACGTCACGCGCGTGCCATTTGATGTCCTTTTAGCATAAAATAAGTCTCATAGTTTTAAGCAAGATTAAAAATGTTATCCAAATTTAAATGACTCTTTCAATGACAGTAGTTAAGTACCACCATATTGTACATGAAACTTCAGACTGAGATAGTCATCATGTTTGCAAAAAAAAAAAAAAAAAGCCTTTGCTTTTTAGTACGAAATATATTCATTTTTATCACTGTTATTATTTTTTCTATGGGGTGACAAGTGATAATGCCATCCATATAGAGTATATAGTGTGTATATAGTATATAGTGTATAGTATGCACTTGAGCACATGCATATGAGACAGAAGTATGCAGATTTATTTATTTACACATGCAAATAGAGACTGTGTGCATCTTTGCCACTCAGCGAAGTCCTCGATGTATCTGGAGGTCAGATATATGCTCTGAGGTGAAAAAAGAGCAGAGGATGATATTATATGGAGAAACATTAGTTCCTTTGTGAATGTTTGCATTTCTCCTGATTATTCTGTCCCAAACAAGCCACCAGCTGGACCGAGCGTGAGCCGTAATTGCCCTTTAGCCGTCGGTGCATGTGCTCGGCTCAGACTCTCGTGCAGGTTGCATTGTTTTCGTTCCGCGAGCTGTCCTGCCTGTCATCGGGGTCGCTGTCTGCGGCGCTGAACTCTTGCGCTCTGTGGTCCAGGTGCTGTATCTGTCCTCCGATGAAGGCTCGACATTACATACACCAGCGAGCCAAGTGTAGCGCCGCATTATCATAAATAAGAGAAGTTTAATTATTCCACCAGTCACAAGTCAGTATTTCTATTAAATTAGTAGATGATTTAAAAGTTTACCAAGAATCCTGGAATGGGAATTTGAACACGTTTCTTGGACAGATCAATATATCCAATATACTTTTCAGAAATAATATATAAATATATTTGATTCTATAAATTGTGAGAATGGAAATCAATGCTATATGGTAGCCAAGTTACGTATCATAAAACATTTACTTGGCATTGGTTCAGGAGAAAGTTTTTTAAAATAAAGAAAGTTAAACAAGTATATCATGTCTTATAGCTTCTACAATAACATATAGAATTCGAACCTAAACACTGGGTTTTAAGGAGTTATCTTATTAGTCCATTACACCTAACTGACAATTAGTAACTCTTTATATTAACTATGTAAGGAATAAAGAAGGGAAAAAAACTTAAGAATAAAAAGTGGAGTTATTGTGACCATCCCAGTATTGGTCATGTTCCTTTCTGTTCTGTGCTTTTTATTTTACAGCAATTTGCCAACTCACTCCATCCATCCAATCCAATCCATCCCAATCCAATCCAATCCATCCCAATCCAATCCAATCCATCCCAATCCAATCCAATCCAATCCATTCCATTCCAATCCATTCCATCCCAATTCAATCCAATCCAATCCATCCCAATCCAATCCAATCCAATCAAATCCAATCAAATCCATTCCATTCCATTCCATTCCAATCCAATCCATCCCAATCCAATCCAATCCATTCCATTCTAATCCAATCCATTCCATCCCAATTCAATCCAATCCAATCCATCCCAATGCAATCCAATCCAATCAAATCCATTCCATTCCAATCCAATCCAATCTAATCCATTCCATTCCATTCCATCCCATCCCATCCCAATCCAATCCAATCCAATTCAATCCAATCCAATCCAATCCAATCTAATCCAATCCAATCCAATCCAATCCATCCCAATCCAATCCAATAAGGGTCATGGGGAAGCTGGAGCCAATCCCAGCTGACACTGGGTGAGAGGCGGGGCACACCCTGGGCAGGTCACCAATCTATCACAGGGCTTTACCAACACTAATACATTTTATTTCATTAAAGAACGACATCTTTTCTCATTATGTTATAACTAAAGATTTTCTGATGCTATAATGAAAGCTTGCGTATCAGCCGATATTGTTTCCTTAAAGCCCAAACAGTTTCTTTAGTTCAAATATTTCCAGTTCAAATCTTTTTTTTTTTTCAAATCCAATTTCAGTCTTTGCTATTTTTTAGAGCATCTGATATCTATATATCTATGTTCTCTGAGATATCAGAGCCACCATTTTTTCCCCCTGGTATTCGTCCGATACTGAGACTAGATATCAGACAAGTGCTATCTCTGGTTATAACAGATATAGAAATAATCAGTTTATAATGTGATAGTCAGGGCAGCTCATCCTGAAGACTTTCCCTGACTGTTATAAAGCACTAAAAATGCAGACTGCATATATATATATATATTTGATGTAAACAAATCAAGTTTGTACCCAAACATTTTAAATAGTAAATGTCATGGATCTGCCCCTTGCTACCGGTACAGCATGCTCTCTGTGAACTCCATTTCCCATGAGCATTAAACACCAAACCAACGTGGCCGACACCTTCTCAGATGCATGACTGCTGATTGGATGCAGGTGTATCCAATCTACACACACACACACACATACACTCACACACTCTACATAAAGACTCTCAGTTTGTCATTTAGTTAATGAAACATTAGTTGAGCTCGTTTGTGTCTGCTATTGCCAAGTCTTTATCGTCTCACAGACTCCGTGTGCAGTGTGTTTGGATTACTGTTTCTTTTTTGCCTGCTCCACTCTGTCTGCTGCTCGCCTGAACCCTGTTTGTGTTTGACTGCGAGTTTCCCTGCCTATTTTGTACCTTCGCCTGGTCTTTCAATGAATAGACAGAACCGCACATGCGTCCTTTCTTGCTTGGCCTACATGACAGTAAATACATGTCCAATTATGATGTCCTGTTTTTTTTCTAACTAAAATCTGTCAGGCCTTCCAGTAAAATTATGTTCAGTTGTCTTTGAACTAAATAATGAACAAGCACTTTGCTGTTTTGTACCACACACTGACTTGTTCAATAGCTAGAAATTGTCATTCTCCTTTTGTTTTCCAGTGTCGGCGGTTACATTTGTAACTTACAGCATACTAATAACATTAATAAAGTAGCTGTAATATTTATTCGCACAGAAAAGAGCAATCAAGAGCGCACGCAGCTTTATTGTGACAGGAAATCTTATAGCGATTCGGTGGATTAACCTCATAACGCCTGAGCTTACTATTCAGTTATTTTATATTAAATCACATTACTCAGTAACGACAGTGAATTAGGAAAGTTGTGTAGTTAGAAGAGTGAGGAAAGTAAATCTGGAGCTGCTGAAGAGTCCTGGGAGCTGAAGGATTTGAGATGAGTTTTATTTCCCCTGCTGGTAGCTGACAAAGTTCTGTATCGAAATGTAAAATATAATACAAAAAGTATTTACCCTGAAGGGATGTAAACAAGGCTAGAGTCGGTTGTTGCCAATGCCGTGGCACACACTGGATGATTGTTTTGAACACATTGATTACCTTCCTGCTTTATTACCTACTTATTTGTCCTTTTAGATATTCTTCTATAGCTGTTTTGTATGTCATGAAATCATGGTGAAGGATGTGAGGCATTAACGAACCTGTAACTACAGCCACTACTACATGAAAAATGTCAGTTATAAAGCTGTTTGAGACTTCATAACTCTTTTGAATGGGTCTTCTATGAATATAAGAGGCATGGAGCTTTGAAAAAAAAAAAAAATAAATTAAAAAAAAAAGGCAGTTTAATATGCATCCCAATCTATATTACAGATTGCATAACTTAGTAACTTTACTGAATTCATAATCACTAACAAATTGCTGTGATGTACAGTAAGAGGAATAAACCACTTCAGTGTGTTGTTACTGGAAAATAATTGAGTGGTAACAAAACCTCAGCTTCTCATGGCCTTCATCACACCTTATGATTATTTTCCTATAACTGCACACCGCCAAGTGTTTTACTTCTTACTTATGTTCTTGTCTGACGTGATAAAAAAAAGTCAGAGCTAATAGATAGGCATGTAGGAATATATCGCATATCGATAAATCAGGATACAAATTCATGACGAGTGTCAGGTTTGTGGACAAACGTGCAGACGTGCAAAAGCAAACGTGTTTGTTAGCTCACAGAGACAAAGGTACACAAACTGTGTCAGGCGATCAGCAGGCAGATGACAGCCGGCAAAACAGAAACAAATATCCAAAACTAGAAATGGTGTCTATGGTGAATATCACTCACTGAACAAAAGGCTTGGCAGAAAACAAGGATTTCAACTAACTAATGCTTGCAAAGTAATAGAGCAAATGAGAGTCTTTATATGGTGTGAGTGTATAGATTGGATGCACCTGCATACAATTAGCAGTCGTGACACAAAGCCCAAGAATGTGTTGGCTATTTTGGTTGAGTGCAAATGCTCATGGGAAATGGAGTTCACAAAGAGCATGCTGTGCAGATAGCAAGGGGCAATGAATGAATGGAGATTAAAAAAATGGGTTTTAATAGGCTATTATATTTCATACCATCCTTTAAAATGTTTGCAAATAATTATTGTTTGTTACTAAGAACATGGAACCAACGTATATTTTTAAGGAATATTTAAGTCGATAAAGAATTTTGCCTTTTTTGGTAATCAGATTTTCTTTTGTTTTTTTTCAGTATATTGTGACGAACTCAAATCATGAACGCAATATTGAGAATCAAATTGAATAAATAGTTATGTGCTTACTAATAGAGAACCCTTATGATATGCCGTAAATTTGAAATAATTTTAGAAATGATTTCCGCTTACGTTTAAGTTCCACTATGTACGATTTAGGGAGATCTATTAGCAGACCTGGAATATACACTGCCTGTGAAAGTCACACGCTCTAATATTTCGTTGGACCGCCTTTAAGCTTTGATTACGGCACGCATTCGCCGTGGCACCGTTTCAAAGGGCTTCTGCAATGTCACAACATTTATTTCCATCCAGAGTTGCATTAAGTTTTTGCCAAGATCTTGTGGAGACGACGGGACAGTCGGACCGCTGCTCAAATTGTTCACCGGTACATCCCAAAGATTCTCAACGGGGTTAAGGTCTGGACTCTGTGGTGGCCGAGTCATGTGTGAAAATGATGTCTCATGCTCCCTGAACCGCTCTTTCACAATTTGAGCCCGATGTATCCTGACATTGTCATCTTGGAATACGTCCGTGCCATCAGGGAAGAAGAAATTCACTGATGGAATAAACTGGTCATTCAGTATATTCAGGTAGTCAGCTGACCTCATTCTTTGGGCGCATAATGTTGCTGAACCTCGACCTGCCCAACTGCACCGACCCCAGATCACAGCACTGCCCCCACAGGCTTGTACGCTAGGCACTAGGCATGATGGCTGCATCACTTCATGCACCTCTCTTCTTACCCTGATGCCCCATCACTCTGGAACAGGGTAAATCAGACCACATGACCTTCTTCCATTGCTCCAGAGTCCAATCTTTACGCTCCCTAGCAAACGGAAGCCTTTTTTTCCAATTAGCCTCACTGATCAGTGGTTTTCTTAAGGCTACACAGCTGTTTAGTCCCAATCCCTTGACTTCCCTTCACATTGTGCATGTGGAAATGCTCTTACTGTCACTGTTGAACATAGCCGTGAGTTCAGCTGGTGATTTTCTACAATTTGATTTCTACAAACGTTTCAGTGACGCCGATCACCATCATTCAAGATTTTTTTCCGACCACATTTCTTCCGCCAAGACGATGGTTCCCCGCTATCCTTCCAGTGTTTAATAATGCGTTGGACAGTTCTTAACCCAATTTTAGTAGTTTCAGCATCTCCTTAGATGTTTTCTTTGATAGACGTATGCCCATAATTTGACCTAATTTGAAACAGATTAACATCTTTTCCACGACCACAGGATGTGTCTTCCGACACGGCTGTTTAAGAAATGAGAAGCTACTCACTGTATCAGTTAGGGTTAGATAACTTGTTGCCAGCTGAAACATAATCCTCCATCCAAGGGGATGCTCTTACCTGTTTGCTTTGTTAAATCCAGGTGGTGACCTTTTCTTGGACAGGCAGTGTATTATCCGTAAGTATGTTGTCATTAGTATATAATTACGAATCGTTGTTCTCGTTAGCTTAGAATGAGCCCTTTATATCTACATATCTACGTATCTACATCCACCTCCATGGAGCCGCCATGTTGCTCCGCTACAGTAGCCCAGAACGGACAAACCTGTAGAGAAAGCCTTCTTCGTTTCTACAAGCGGCAGCATGAATCTGGAAGGAAGCACTGGAAGGAAGACGAGGAGAAGAAAAGGAAGGTAAAGAGGAAAGAAGAAGAGTCAGTGTTTGCTGGTGCTGGATAACAAGTTTGAGAACACAAATTTTGAAAAATGGAGAAACATGCTTATGATTCAGCACAGAAAATGCAAGAGGGTGTGAATGTAAGTACTTTAATGTATGCTTCTGGCACCTGAAGGCCACCGTACGCTCTAATACAGGCTTGGAAACGGAGGGGTAAGAGAGGGGCATTCAGGGGATTGCAATCAAATGAATCCTACATAGTGGACCTTTATTAACAACTTTCTGATTTACACAAAGATTTGAAACACAAATCAGGTTAGTGTTAAAGCAAGGGTGAGCTGTATTCCCATACACACACACACTCAGTTTCTGCAGAGTGAAGTATAACGCTGTGTCACTCAATAATGTTGCAGCAACTTGTTCTCATCACTTCAACTTATGATTAATAATTTAATTAAATATCACTCTTTTGGTTTATCACTGCGCAAGACCAATGTGGAATCCTACAGTTCCCCTAAAGAAACTTTTTATCCCCTTCCGTTATAACAGACATCCTCAGAGGAGCAATAATCCCACAATATATTGTCTGTGTGTAGCTCAAACACTTCAGGCCAAGTCATTTCTCTGCCAGAGCAAATGACCTCAATTGGCCCGCAGATCATTTACTGACAGGAAATCCTCTGTACACAACAAGCAGAGACGAGCCAAACCCTCCGCAGTGCAGCTAAACCTCACCGATCTGGACAAATTACTCAATCAGACTATACTGAATGTTATCTTAAACTTCCTTATCCATGTCATTAGGGGTGAGACATTCTAAACCCTTTAGCTCAATTTTTGATCTACAATTCACCATTAAAACACATTTTGGGGCAATTTTGCGCTTAGTTTTCTCAGTTTCAGATCAAGCATCATGGTGCCTTCACCATGAGATAAGGTATTAATAAAGAATACTGTTTTAACAAAATATAAACTCAGTGTCTGAGCAAGAAAACATCATCCTCAGAATCAAAACATCCTGGAAAAGGAAATCACTTTATTACATCACATTATTTTCCTTATTTATTTCTACCATCTTTAAAGCTAAAACAATAGCACAGAAGACTCGGTCCTGACCATCAGTGTGACGTTGTGCATGTTCTACTCATATCTGGGTTCTCTGGTTTCCTCCCACATGACGCTAGGTGGACTGGCTATGCTAAATAGGTGCTAGGTGTGAATGGGTGTGTGAACGTGGGCTTGATATCCAAGCGTCCTGTCGGGTGTGTAATCCCGTTTGCGTCCGGTATTCCCGGGATAGGCTCCAGATCAGGGTAGCGACCAGGGTAAAGAGTTACTGAAGATGAATAAATGAACGGCTACTGTTATTACAGTTATTTTGTGAAAAGTTGGAAAAGTGTGAATCCACGGTATCAGTCAAAACCCCGCCGGACGATGGTAGATGGTATTTATACTAGAGTGTGTAAAGATGCAGGAGACTTCAGCGGACACATGCACAGCTCTCAGGAAGACAGATGTAGATAAAAACGGATATTTCTTCTCGTGCTGAGAGTACAATCTCACCAGAGGTGGAAAAATTACAAAAATCCTGGACTTTCACCCAAGTCGAGATAACTTCGGTAACATGTACCTTAAAGGTAAAATATAAAAGGACCTGTATAAAAGTGTTACACGTAAAAGTAGTGTTATTTCACGTAGTTGAGTACAGATTTTATAGCTTTTACCTATAATTTAAAGTACTGTTAGTTTAGCTTGACTTTCAGATATGTATTTATAAATGAGTACTCTTACAACTTTAGCACAAACAGGTGCCTTAAATATACAGCTAGCTTTGGTTTGCTTTATTTTCGAAGTGTGTCGAGGCGTGACGAGACACAAGTGCAGGATCGGAGACAGAGATGAAAGCAATTCGGTGTTTATTTTACACACAATGAGCAGAGGTACAAATACGGCAGGCAGAAAGAGTAGTCCAATATACAGAAAAGGGTCGAGCGATCGGCAAACAAGTAATAAAGGTAATCCAAATAACAGTAGTAAATAAACACAAGCAGAGTCAAAACACAATAAATCAAACACGGGTATAAATGTGGGGGTTAGTACAATGCTTCGCGCGAATTGGAAACGCATCTGGTAGTCCTTTTGATCATGGCTAATCAGTCAGTTAATGAGATGCACCTGTCTCCCATTGGCAGTCCCCATGGCTGGGAGCAGGGGCTCACGGGAACTGTAGTCTGTGTGGTTTCGGTGTTCCCCGTTGTCGTGCGGAAGGCCACACTCCCGCGACAGGGATTGAGAAAACGGTGCGGAGTTGGTCATGACAATATGCAGATATTTCAGCCAATCCGGTTTTCTCGTACTTCAGAATGCTAAGTATCTAACAGTTGATATAATGGATATTTCGCTTTGAAATTCAGTAGAGTAGATGTCAAAAATGTAAATTCAAGTGCAAAAATTGAAGTACAGATACTTGGAGAAAGTAATTGAGCACAGTGACGAATTATATGTGATAGCCGTTACCGTCTCCCACTGAAAATAACACTTAACACATGAAGTGAACTAAATAATACTCAGCTTTATCTTTTAATTTCAGTTAATTTCAGATTTTACAAATAGATGATAGTAAATTCATGGCATTCAGAAAAAAAAAAAAAAAATTTGCCCTTTCAATGAATTTTGGCAATCATGAAACCAAAAGGATGTAATTTTAAGGAAAAATATGTTCTTACGCTAATCATATATTCATTTCACAGTACTAAGCCGTAAAAGATCCTTACAGACAGACAGAATGAGGTCCAGCGTGTATGCTAAAAATCTAGGATTTAAAAATCTTTCAAACCTTTTAAAGATGCATTAAAAACTGATCTCACAAGTCATAAAAATTTTAATGAGCTCGACTGATGTTGTTTGAGTTCATTCAGAAGAAGACACGAGAAAGTCTTTGACGGCCAACTTCATCCCTTAACCTAACTTTTACTTGAACTTCTCATAAACGCCGGCGTGTGAAAACGCTTACAGCTTTGTAATTCTGGAGATTGCGCTAATCAGCAGAAAGAAAGTGGAGAAAATGAGTTAGCTGCTTTAATGGACCATTTCATACAGCTTGTATGGCTCATACGTGACGGTGAGAGCTTTCTTCAACATCTGGGACAAATTAGATGAACATTTAAACAAAATCAAAGCTTATGATTTATATTTTTTATAATTAAGGAAGTTTCAAGGGAGCCATTTTGGAAGATAATTGCTCCAAAAGACTCATCACCAGGTGTATTAAAAAAAGACAAATAGCTTGAAACCATGTTTACAGCAGAAGAGTAAAGATAACGGAGACACAAAACTAATTTTATATAAGGCAGTCTCATTAATATCATTAATCTCCACAAGACTGAACTGAACATAACGGCAATAGAAAGGCAAAACAGTAATAATAACAATAATAAATAAATCACTTGACTCTTTGTTTAATTTATAGTTGCCAAGTTGTATTTAGGCATGTGCAGGTTTATATTAATGCACTAATTCTAATACATTATTGTTTCTATAGCAACAGCAACTTGTATGATGTATGCTACACATAATCTAAGGCCACTGAGTCGTACGAATGGCTTCAAGGAACCGTGTTGTTTTTCTGACAAAGCAAAATGTATACTTGTTTATATTGTGAAGCCCTCTGTTAGGAGAATTTTATGTAATATTTATGGAAGGAGTCTCCAGTTTCAGAGTTTTGTAACAGACACTTAGTAAGTACACTTATCTCACAGACAATCCACAACATTAAATATGATTTTAACCTATAAAATATATGACATTCATTCATATTAGAGGTGGGCTATGTAGAATTTAGAGGACTGTATTAGCAGAAACGGAATATAAGATTCATAAGTATGTTTTAGTTATGAATTAGTGTACAATTAGCTGTAACTATGAATCGTTGTGTTTTCGTAAGCTTAAAATGAGCCCTTTATATCTACATAGGGAGTGGGTCCACCTCTACGGAGCCGCCATGTTGTGCCGCTACAGTAGCCCAGAACGGACAAACCTCTAGAGAGCGCCATCTGCGTTTTTAGAAGTGGCAGCGCGAATCTGGAAGGAAGCACCAGAAGGACGACAAAGAAGAAGAACAGAAGAGGAATCAGTGTTTGCTGGTGCTGGATAACAAGTTTGAGAACCCAAATTTTGAAAAATGGAGGATCATACTTATTATTTAGCACAGAAGAAGCAATAGAGTGCGAATGTAAGTACTTGGATGTATGCTACGGGCACCTGACAGCCACCGTACGCTCTAATACACACTTGGAAAGGGAGGGGCATTCAGGTGATTGCAATCAACTGAATCCTACATGAATTCTATATCCTTTATGTTAAACATTGTAATCTTTAGCAAACCATTGTTGTGTAGGTAAAATAATACACTTCGGCCATGCTATTATAGTAACGTAATCAATATTAGAGTGGTATCCTGTCTGCTTCATGCCAGAAAGTATCGCATCACACTGACATACAACCCGAATTCCAGAAAAGTTGGGACGTTCTTTAAAGTTGAATAAAATGAAAACTAATAGACTTTCAAATCACATGAGCCAATATTTTATTCAAAACAGCAGATAGATAACATAACAAATGTTCAAACTGGGAAATTGTACACCTTTATCCACTAAATGAGCACATTTCAAGGACCTGCTACAGGTCTCAAAAAAGTTGGCGCTCGGGCAACAAATGGCTGAAAAAGCAGGAAAGTTTAAAAAGATTCATCTGGGAGAACATCTAGCAACTAATGAGGTTAACTGAGATCAGGTCTATATCATGATTAGCTATAAAAGGGATGTTTTAGAGAGGCAGAGGCTCTCAGAAGTAAAGATGGGCAGAGTGCAAACATCATCAAAAGATTCAGAGAAACTGGAGACATCTCTGTGTGTAAGGGACAAGGCCGAAAACCTTTATTGGATGCCCGTGGTCTTCGGGCCCTCAGACGACACTGCATCACTCATCGG
>JAQQZR010000464.1:0-14473 GCA_030068235.1 Notoglanidium macrostoma | reverse complement strand
TGTGATTTGAAAGTCTTTTAGTTTTCATTTTATTCAACTTTAAAGAACATCCCAACTTTTCTGGAATTCGGGTTGTATGTACCAACATAGCACAATCTGGCTGAACATGTATCCAGAATTGTCCCTGCATCCCACTATAATATAAAGACATGGTTCAGTGGACTAGACCATATGAAGGCCTGCACTTGACCTCAAAGTGTGGCCTGAGGTTTCAAGCTTCCACACACAAGTTCAAAGGCAAAAGCTCACCATGGCCCAGTTCAAGAACGTCTGTACATCGGACTCACTATTGAGTGAGTCCGTGCAAACAACCATGCACTCCTGATGAGATTTATCATGCTATGAATGTCATCATAAATGAAGTGCAAAAAAGAAGCTTAGAGGAATTCTCTGCCCCTACTGATGGCAAAACTCTGCCCAAGAGCAACCAACTCTTCAAACTTAGTCCTGTGCTCGAAGAAGGCCTTATGAAAATTGGAGACTCAAACATACATCACTGGAACATGCTGAGAACACCACCCTGGCTCTACTTAACCACAGTCAAGTCTCTACTAGTATGCCATCACCACAAGAAGGTGAAATATTAAGGCCACCATTTCCCAGAAGAAAGGCCATCATATCTTCTGGCCTGTGGATCATCAGATGCAAAATTGTGTCACTTGTCAGAAGCTCCATGGCCAGATGGAGGTGCAAACCGTTCCACCTGAATGCCTCACCTGGATGTCTTTGGACCTTGTTTGTCATTGCAAGGTACATGAGGTAGGCATGCTGAGAGCAAGATGCTGCTACAAAAACACAGTCGCCTCTCCCACGAAGTCCTGTGCACACTAATATCCAAAGATTCATGTTGTCATGAATGCCAGGTTTGCTTTAGCACTGCATTGGCCAGTGCTGCTTCAATCACCTTAGTGACTCATACAAAAGACCAAGTTGTCTGAAAACAAAGTGTATCTAGCCATCACAATATTCCTACAAAGCAGGGTTTCAGAAACCACAATATCCAGTAGATACAATTAAGCAAGATACCTCACAGGATAAATTGGTGCTGCTGCACAAGGACAAGACAAAACTTATTATGGAGGCTACCATGAGAGATACAGCAATATTAAAGGAGCTGCAGGGATATGTGTACAAGTACAATCTCTCATATTCTTCACATTTCTAAGCTAAGGGTAGGGTGGCCAGATGGAAACCCCTTCTCATGAAAGAGAATATATCCAAGCCCACCTTTTTGTGTTGTTAAGAAGAAAAATGTGTTTTGATGAGCCTAAAAAGTTAGACCTTTTATGGGCATGAAAGAGATGATTGGTGCAAAAATAAAACAGCTTATTACTCAAAGAATGTCATACCCATAGTTAAGCATGGCAGCAGCAGCATCATGCTTTGGGACTGCTTCTCTTTAACTTGTACTGGGGCTCTATTCAAAATTCAAAAAGGAATCACATTGAAGGATTTGTTGGGAATCACAGAAACATTTAAATTATCCTTGTCTTGTATTTTTATCATATTGTATTAACCTCCCCAACAGGGATTAAGGGATTTTAGCTTGATGGGACTCTGATAGTCCCTGACCTAGTGAACTCACATGAGGATATATTTGGATTGATATTAAAAAGCAGAAAGCCATGGGTTCTCAAACCCCTTCATAATTATAACACAGATTAAGCTCTCATTTGTACTCTTAGATGGCAATGAAACTATTTGTATTCTAAAAATTTTCAACCTAAATAATTCAGCCACGTTTCATAGTGGTAAACTGAAAAACATATCAATTAGAATCATGTGAACACAATTTGTATTGTTTTATATAAAAAAGGGTCTTTTTATTCAAACTGAATTTGGACTCAAATTGACAGAAAGTAATTGATCTTAAAAGCTTTCACAAAATGAACAGTGGCAAGACTGTGGCAAGACTGGCATAGTCCTAATAAACACAGACATTTAAAATTACCATTCTAAATATAACTTTCAATAAGTGTTTTAACTTTAAAATATTGAACAAATTGTGCCTTGGCAGAAAGGAAAACGAATCACTGGCAGAAAGCGTTGAACAAATTATAACAGAAGTTATCATAAGTGTTACAGAAAACATAATAGATACTAAAGTTTAACTATGTAGGAATCAGTTGATTGCAACAAATTGAATAACATTCCTTTACTCCATCATTTTCAAGCATGTATTAGAATGTATGGTGGCCCATGGCATACTTCCGAGTACTTACATTTATGCTACCTTGCATTTTTCCATGATAAATAATAAGTATGATCCTTCATTTTTCAAAATTTGGACTCAAACTTGTTAGCCCACACCAACAAACACTAATTCCTCTTCTTCCTTGTATTTAGTTCCTCTTCTTCATCTTCTTTCTGGCACTTTCTTCTGGATTCATTCTGCCACTTGTAAAAATGCAGAAAGCGAAGTAATAAGAGCTGAAGTGCTTGCTCAGTGTAATAAGGTGAGCAGTGGCTACCTCTCTCTCTATTCGTGTTTCCATGTTTTCCGGTGGGTGTATTTCTTGTTCTTTTGACTGAAAATTTAATTAATTAATTTAAAATAAATTAATTGATCAATTAAAAATTAACTAATTAATTAAAAATTTATAGTTTTTCCCTTACAATACATTTTCCCTTACATTCTTTGTAAACAGATGTCACTTTAGCTTGGCTGGCTTTGTGGCTTCGTTCACCAGCACCTGAAGATATATTTTTTGTCTCCCATTGCTGTTCTCAATATAACCAAACTCCATATATCCATTCTCATATTTTCTCAATTTAGCTAGTTTGGGTTTACCATCACTTGAAGATGTGGACTGACTAAAATATTTCTCCATGCTGGCCAGCTAAATAGCTCGTTAATAAGCCAAGCTAAGCACCGGTAGGAATGGTTCTTGTGCCCTGAGTGGAGAGAGTGATTTCATGACAGGTTGACGCGATATGTCACTATCATATCAGAGTTTCTATAGGTCCAAAGTTAAAATGGGTGGAACACAAGTACACAATATGCATGTTTTATGGAGGCAAATGGGCCCCATCTGTAGATGTTTTTATTATAACATATTATAAAAAATTTTATTGTAACAGCACAATTTTATAATTTATGGCAAATTATTTTGTGGACCTTCTGGCTATGGGTCATGGTTCAGATACGAGGTTAAAACAAGCAAAACAGACACTACATGCATGCAGAATCAAGAAAAACAAGCAAAAACAGTGATAAGGAGAGCACAGAAAATACACTGCTTCTTTGAAATGCAGCACACTGTTAATAAGTGTGCTCGCTTCTAGCAGCCCTGTGCTTGATTTACTGTTTCCTCTATGCTTCTCAGCATTCTGCTCACTTCTGTAATACCTAAATATACTAGGAACTTACATCAGAGACCAAGGTATTGTAGCAGATTACCGGAACTGTTGATTGAACTTCAATCAGAAGTTCATTGTTTGTTACAGTAGTATGGGGGAATCAAGATATTCGCTCATATTGACCTGACAAAATTACAAAACCAATTTTAGCTAACACCTTTAACATTTATCCAGTCTCAGCTAACTTACCAAGCTGAATCTAGCTGGCATTTATCTTGTGCTTCTAATTATCACACACTGTAAACCTAAATGATTATATCACACTCACAATGATTGAGTGATACGTGATGATGATACAATCACGATTAAATGATTGTAATACTCATGATGCAGGCTTAGTTGTGGATTTACATATTGAATAAGTAAAATATGGACATAATTTTCTTTTACTGTTGTGATGCTGGTCATACAGCCTTGTGTCATGGAGAATTATTTTCTTCACCCACTTAGGTACCCATCGAGGATAAGCAAGGAAACCAAAATTTCTAAAACTCACCAATAAACTTTATTACGAAGGTAAAGCTAAGCAATAAAGGAGATCAGACTTTAGAGTGAACACTGAAGAATGACCCCAGTGGAAGATCTTAAACGCCCAAGGTGGGACATTTTGGCCTGCTCTCATTTGTTAATCTTAGGTTATTTCCCCTCACTCTTGCTCCCTTCACTGCCACTAGATGCCACTAATTCTTTAAATTACCCATTAACCCCCCAAGATCACTGAGATCAGACAGGTTTCTATTTGTCAACTGTTGGTCTAATTTATAGGAGAAACTGGTGATCTATATAAGGGGACAGCTCCCCGGCACAAGTGATCAAGGCTTAGCAGGGTGCACTACTCTGCTCTGCCCCCAAACAAAGTCCCCACGAGAGAAGACCCAGCTCTGCCCTAGTATATCCTGGGCTGTTAGCAAAGGGCCTCTCATGAAGGGTCGCTTAATTGCCTGGCCTCTTCTAATCCCCGGTTACTCACAGCCACCTCTCACGCCTCCTGTCTAGCCGCCGTGCACCCTGGACAGCCATGAGAGTTGAGCACTGCACCCTAAGATGATTAATTCAGGGCTCCTCACATTTTGTGTCTGTTTTTGCCCAGTGTTTCCTCAATAAAAGGGATTTCTTTGTGTCCCAGGTCTGTGTGTTGCCTCCTGCTACAGTGTATCTCAGTGTTTAAATTACAGTAAACACTATTTACATTTTGTCTTGATTACATCATACTGGAATGTACAATGAACTTTTTAAATTGTTTCAGTAATCTGACATAATTTTCAGTTATAATTGTGATGCAAACAGCTATTTCAGAAGCAAGCAGAAAATTGAGAATATTGGTGTGCTGCATTTCAAAATGCAGTGTTTTTCTGTGCTCTGGCTTTTTGCTTGGTTTTCTTGATTCTGTGCGCTTATAATGTATTGCTCGGTTTAACCACGTATCTGCATTCTCTTATAAAAGACAGTGATTTCCCATATTTAAGTCACTCTGGATAAGGACATGTGCCATATGCCATAAATGTCAATAAATAAAAAATATAAATGTTATTTGGCAATTTGTGTTACCTGGGCCACTCAAATTGATGAGAATAGCCTGTGAAAATAAAGGGGGCCTTTTACAGACTACACATGAGGTCACAGTTAAAAGGTGATGACCATATGCATTTAGAACAGGAGATGAGTAAGAAAATGAGTAAACAAGCAAACTCTATTAGTTCCAAGGAAGCTACTCTGGTAATAATTCATTCATTACATACAGTATTTGACCGAATGTTTGTAATCACCTGACCATCACATCACTTTGTGCTTTCTGAAGCTCTCATTTCAGATTTAGTCCCCCTTTGCTGTTTATGATAGCTTCCACTCTTCTGAGAAGGTACTATGTTTTGGAGCATGACTGTTGGGATTTGACCATTTAGCCACAAAAGCATTAGTGAGATCAAGCTCTGATTTTGGGCAAGAAGACCTGGAGCACAGTCAGCATTCCAGTTCATCCCAAAGGTGTTCATTGGGGCTGAGGTCTGGGTTTTGTGCTAGCCACTCAAGTAGTTCCACTTGGCAAACCATGACTTCATGGACTTCATGGAGCATGTTTGGGCTAGGCCTCTTAGTTTTAATGAAGGGAAATTCTTCATGCTACAGCATACTAAGACATTCTATACAATTGTGTACTTTCAACTTTATGGAAGGCTTTGTTGATGGTCCGGTGCCCACAAACATTTGGCCATTTAATGTATGGAACCATCTGAGTTGAAGATCTCAAATTAATATGCTAATTAACATTCAAACTAATTTTCAAAAAGGGAGAAAATACATAGACCTCTTATCTGACAATAAAATAATGCTATAAGGGGATTAACAAAATCATGTTCTGTAATAATGGTAGAAGTAGCTAAAATAAATCCATTTGGAAGCATAGTTTAACTAGTGGTCAAGCATAGAACACCCTATGGCTATTGTGTGTTTGTGAATCATTTTCTGAAACTTAAGTGCAAGTGTATAAAAGAGCAGCCTTCTCCTTCCTCACCCTCTTAATGTCAGGCACAAGGTCATCTTTGATGCGGCGTTTGGTTCCCCAGTCCTTGGCCAGTTCATCCTCTGCAATCTCCTGCAGGTGGAATACAGCTACCTGGGCTGAGTGCCTCCTCACCCTGCCACTGGGAGTCCGCTCTAGGTCCAAATCCGCCTCCTTGGCCTTCACTCTGGCATCTTTTTTATTCTCTGTCTTCTCCTCCATTTTTTTCTTTATTTTCTTAGAAAAGGGTTGGGCTTGATCTGATTTTGTCTTGTCAGCAGGAGACTGCTCTTTCTCTTCCTCCTTCATACTATCCAACTCCGTTGCTTCATTGATGGGGGCCTGGAAAGAGGAATTTATGTTCAATTTAATAGTGCTTAATTATCAATAATTTTAGAACAGTTGGTCTGATGTCACATATTTATAAAGGCTTTAGTTCAAAATTTTGCAAAGGTTTTATTTTGGGGGGTTTGTTTTAACAAGATCAGTAACAATCACTCAGTTGACCCAGTTGATAAATCTGTAGATATGTAGAAGGGGGATTTGCCCCTTCCTCTGAAACTACTCTTAAGTAGCATGCATGAGTAACAAGTAAGTATTGTCATAATTATAGATAATAGATTTCTAGACAACCAGTGTACACACACACATACACACACACAATTTAGCTACATGCCTGTATCTTGGTTTACATTTTTTTACACTTATTTGAGAAGACATTATAAGATTCAGAACTCACACACACACACAAAACATATACACACACACACACACACACACACACACAATCTCAATGAAGATTGGATTGGAAGATTTGAAGATTGGAAAAAGACCACGTTATTTTAATCTTTAACTGCCAAATTTGGGTGAGACTGTGCCCATGATAGACTCTTGTTTCTGTTCTTCTGACCTCTCTTATCAACAAGGTGTTTACATCCACAGACCATTGCATGTGAAATTCCCAGGAGATCCACAGTTTCTGAAATACTCTGCCAAGCCATTAAGATAAAATGTGCTGGCTGTGCATTCAGTATGAACCAATTTTAGGGTAATTAGGTTGCTAAAAACTTTGAGTTTTTCAACATTTTTGTTAGAATGGGGAACAGGCACCATCTCAGTGGTGGAACCTGAAAGACGACTCAGTGCAGCTAATAGACAGTCGGTTTAGGCTGCTGGTCTGCTTCTTCGCCCTGGCTCTGGCTTGTTACTGATTAACAAGGCCTGTTCTTAGATGTGAGCTATGCTGAAAGAAATGAGAGCAGCAACTTCCTGAATGGGATGGATACAGTCCAGCCCTAACTTACCAGTCTTGCACTCAAAGCTACTCCAATTATCAATAAAGCCCAAATGGTTTTCAGTACACCACCTGGACATCCAGCAGTTCAGTAACCATAACCTGCTATAAGATACATCGCCATGCCACATTGGGATGGGTCCAGAGCATATTACTGCATAATGAGACCATAGGTGTCTTTACCTAATCATAATAAGGCTATGTCTGCTCTATGAATTAGTCATATTTCCATGGGCATTATATGAATATTCATGAGGATTTTAGCATGGAGCTGGGGAGAAAACAAGCAACATTCAGGAAGGTGAAATTCTTGCTTTACATAAGAGGGGTCAGGTTCGGTCTCTTAATCGCCATATTGGGCCTCGGGACAAGAATGTGGCTTACTGGATATTGAACTAGTACATCTAACAATCAAGTCAAATCAAATGGCTTTTATTGTCATTTAAACCATATACTGATGACACTGTACATAGTGAAATGAGACAACGTTCCTTCAGGACCAAGGTGCTATATATAAGACAACACAAAATTACAAAAGTGCAACAGAAGACAACATAAAGTGCATGTGTGCAAACATGTGCAATCACTGTAAGACAACATAGGCTACATAAAGTGCACATGTACAGCATGTGCAAACACTGCAGACAGTGCAGACATCACCAAACAAGACAGTGCAGCGCTAATCCAAGTTGTCCGTGCAAAAATTGCAGAGGTAGCTGAATTTATTCATTGTGTATGTGTGTGTGTCTGTGTGTCAGTCCAGTCCCTGAGTGTTCAGGAGTCTGATGGCTTGTGAAAAGAAACTGTTACACAGTCTGGTTGTGAGGGCCCAAATGCTTCGGTACCTCTTGCCAGATGGCAGAAGGGTAAAGACTTTGTGTGAGGGGTGTGTGGGGTCATTCACAATGCTGGTGGCTTTGAGGATGCAACGTGTATGGTGAATGTCTGTGATGGAGGGTGCAGTTTCCATATCAGACAGTTATGCAGCTGCTCAGAATGCTCTCGATAGTCCCTCTGTAGAAGGTGGTGAGGATGGGTGGTGGGAGATGGGTTTCCTCAGACTTCGCAGGAAGTAGAGATGCTGCTTGGCTTTCTTGGCTATGGATCTGGTGTTGAGGGACCAGGAGAGGTTCTCCACCAGGTGAACACCAAGGATTTTGGTGCTCTTGATGACCTCTACAGGGGATAATTTGATGTTCATTGGAGAGTGGTTAAACTTGCTCTTCTGCAAAGTCAACAATCATCTCTTTGGTTTCGTCCACATTCAGAGACAGGTTGTTGACTTTGCACCAATCTATTAGCTGCTGCACCTCCTCTCTGTATGCTGACTCATCATTCTTGCTGATGAAACCCACCATGGTCATGTCATTGGCAAGCTTTATGATGTGGTTCGAGCTGTGCATTGCTGCAGTCATGAGTCAGCATAGTGAACAGTACTGGACTGAGCACACAGGACTGGGGCCCCAGTGCTCAGTGTGGTGATGCTGGAGATACTGTTCCCAATCCAGACTGACTGAGATCTCTCAGTCAAAAAGTCCATGATCCAGTTGCAGAGAAAGGTGTTCAGACCCAGCAGGCTCAGCTTCCCAATTAGGTGCTGAGGAATGACCATGTTGAATGCTGAACTGAAGTCTATTAATAGAATTCATACATATGTGTCCTTGTTGTCCATGTGGGTGAGGGATGTAGGGTGGTGGCATGGCATCGCCTTTAGATCAGTTGGGTCAATAGGCGAACTGCAGGGGGTCCAGTGAGGGAGGAGTCAGGGTCTTGATGTGCCTCATGACGAGCCGCTCAAAGCACTTCATCATGATGGGTGTGAGTGCTACGGGACATTAGTCATTTAGGCATGGCCCTGAGAACTTCTTTGGCATGGAAACGATGGTGCTGGCTTTGAAGCACATCAAAGCACAGCACAGCAGTGCTCAGGGAGATGTTAAAGATGTCAGTGAGAACATCTGCCAGCTGGTCTGAACATTCTCTGAGCACTCTCCCAGGGATGTTCTCTGGTCCAGCAGCCTTCCCTGGGTTAACTCTGCGAAGAGGTTTCCTCACATTACCTGTGGTCAGACACAGCACCTGGTCTTTGTGAGAAATTTCTTCCTCGCTGTTACATCATTCTGTGCATCAAACCATGTGTAGAAATTGTTAAGCACATCTGGTAGGGAGGCAACATCGTCACAAGCAGCTGTTGTCATCCTATATTCAGTGAAGGCTTGGATGGCCCACCACATGCGCCATGTGTTGCTGCTGTCCTGAAAGTGGCTATGGATTCTATGGCCATGTGCGCCCTTTGCTGCTCTTATGGCCTGAGACAGTTTGGCCCTTGCTGTTCTTATGGCAACCTTGTCACCTGCTCTGAGTCACAGGTCCTCTGCAGCTCACGCACCACTGCAGTCATCCACAGCTTCTGGTTGGAGAATGTAGTGATGGTCTTGGAGAAAGTGACATCAACAATGCACCTGCTGATATTGCTGGTCATTGATGACATGCAAGTTCACTGATGACATCCTCTAAGTTGGTGTTGTCGCCATCAGTTGCAGCCTCCCTGAACATATGCCAGTCAGTGTGCTCAAAACAGTCCTGAAGAGCAGACATGGCTCTTGCTGGCCAGGTTCTCACCTGCTTCAGAACCGGTTTGGTGCGTCTGACGAGCAGTCTGTATGCTGGCATTAGCATAACAGAGATGTGGTCTGAGTAGCCAAGGTGGGGGAGAGGCTCGGTACATGCTGGGAATGTTTGTGTAAACCCCTCAGTGCAAAGTCCACATACTGGTGGAATTTCAGGAGCACTGACTTGAGATTTGCATGGTTGAAATCTCCAGCGACAATAAACAGTACATCGGGGTGTGCATTCTGCATATCACTAATAGTCCTTTACAGCTCCCAGAGAGCCTCTTTAGTATTTTGCACTGGGGCAAAATACTCTAGATAATGCTGAGGACTGGAGGCATGGAGGTTTCCGTAGCAACCCAAGGACACGTAGCATCTCCAGCATATCATAACGCAGGTTGATTTTTGGTTGGTCCTCATACTGAAGAAGTGTATGGTGTTGGTAGACATGAACACAGTTTGTTTTGGTGTCCATATGTCTTAGGAGTCATGCCAAGAAACAAAATAGCACAAAATAGCACCATTTTGGATCTGGAGTGGCTGTTGCGTGCTACTGCCACACCACCATCTTGAATCTTGGATCTTAGTCATGCCCCCTCCTATGACTAAGCAGTATCCTATTTCATGGGAAGCTATTGAGGAGATTTGGCCTATAATCTCTGATTTGTTTAACCAAGCCATTCTAGTTAAAGAATGCAGCTCCTCTTCCTTTTTCTCTTCCATGAAAAGAGACACCTTGGGAGACAGTAAGTGCTTGTGAAACCCTTGGGAGATTGACAGTTAATTAAGGTGTCATTAATACATGTATTGATCTCATTCCACCATGTGTAACTGACCCTAGCATGGTTTGTAATGGTATTCCAAACTTACACAGTGTTTTTAGTTATTGATGTAACTAATGGGTTTTGGTCTGTTTCTTTACAATAGGCGGTTAACATTCTTATGTCTCCCACAGGGTCTTCATAACAGTCCTACCCTCAATCATCAGACATTAAGATATCATGTGTAATATACGGAGTGCCTAGATAAATAATCAATAATTCTGCAATCCATTTTATGCAGGTTATCCATTGTGGGACAAGGGGGAAGCTGGAGCTAATCCCAGCTGACTTTGGGTGAGTGGCAGGGTACACTCTGGACAGGTCCCTAATGCATTGAAAGGCAAACACAGGGACAAACAGCTATTCACACCTGTGGGCAATTTAGATGTAGGGTGGGACGAAACCGGAACACCCAGAAGAAACCCTCACAGGCACAGGGAGAACATGGGACAGACAGGACAATCCCATAGGATGATGCAATCTCCACACAGAAAGGCATGTGTGTGTATGTGTGTGTATGTAAAGTCAATCCAAGAATCAATCCTGGAAACTTCTTGCTATGAGGCAACAGTGCTAACCACTACAGCACCATGCCAACCCACTTCTGCAATATATCAATGACATTCTTTTGGCCTCACATGGACTGAGGGGTAAAAATAACTGGCCCCTGATGCACTTCTGCCATGTTTAGCAAAATAAATCCACAGTCTCTGACATATAGGTGCATGGTTCAAAGCATGGTTCTAAGATTTTCCTCCACATGGTGGAACCCTAAGTTTTGTGCACATGCATTTAACATTATGAGATGCTGTCTTCTGTGACAGGCTAATAACAAGGCAGCGGAGAAACAACTCCGGTGGGTCACACACTGGCACCTTCTGGACCATTCAAACACCTTCAGGTTGATTACATCATTCTTCCCCAATGTCAGGGCAAACGGGATGTGCTCGTGGTGCTTGATCAGTTTTCCTGTTGGGTTGAAGCCTATCTGACTATAACCGGTAGAGCCCTGCACAACACAAAATCAATGGTTAAGGAATTTCTTCCCTCAACTGAGATGTATTCAATAGAAGCTTCAGTGCCCATACAGCCTCCTGGGCAAGTTGAATATCGAAAATCATACTTTGAAACATTGGTTATCAAAGTTACGTCAGCTTGGGGTGTCATGGGTGGATGCATTGCAATTTGTTTTGTGCAACATTTGGTCCACTCCCAACGGGTCAGTCTCAGTCCATATGAAGTTATCACAGGTCATCTGATGTCCCTAGTGGGCACTATCGACCTCAGACAAGCAGAGGTGAGTCTCACTTCTGATGCGCATAGGAAATATTCGTAAAATCTCAGTGAAGTTGTTAGCTCTGTGAAACAATATGTCATGGAAGAAGGGACCTCTCCTGCAAAAGAGGGCTATGCTATAGTTCTTGGAAAGTGGGTCATAATCAGAAACCCCACTGCTGGTCCACTGGAGGTGAAATGGAAAGGCCCTTTCCAAGTCCTCCTAATAGCTGATTTGGAAGTATTTGGGTTAGGGATGCATAAATTGGATACATGTTGGATTGAAGACTTGGATTCACTCTATAAAGTAGTTTTATCAGCTAACTAGGGACAGTTTGGGTGGCTCTGATAGGAGAGCTTCATGAGAATCTAATGGCATTTAGGCCTTGGTGGCTAAAATCAAAATGAAGACTCAATTTTCCCCAATATGTGACTATAGCACTATACTCTTCTCACTGGACAGGACCCAAATTAGGCAGGGAAAGATGGTGATCTTTTACAGTGGTAGTTTATTTTCATTTGTTCAAACCAAAACCATTTGGTGTAAGCCTAAATAAGTTTAGAAGGAAAATTTGAGGGGGAAAAGGGAAATTCTTGTTATTTCTGTGTCCACTACAAGATACCGCTGTTTCTCTCTGGATGCATGTCTGTGTGTATGTGTGTATATTTTGAGGCATGTCTGAGGTTGGTGGAAAAAGGGACAAGAGGAACAAGCATCTATTACCAAAGTCATTGGGTATCCACTGGTCCCCAGTTGGCCCCGAGACATGACACCTCAACTCTGTTTAGCGTCTCTGCAAGCTGTGCTACTGGAGAATCCTGCTGTCTTTTCCAACATCACAGCACACAAGATTGATATCACACACATAACTAAACCCACCAGGCACCATCACTGATTTCAAGAGAATCTCATTCACTTGTTACGCATTGTGTAATTCTGTGTATGTGTCCACTGATCCTTGGGGATATCCCAGGAAATCACCTGGGAGTAGAGGGATATTGATATTTTCTACTTGTTCAATCACAACTGAAACATACTTTTATATCCTGAGATTACAATCCAGAAGACACAGATTTACCAATAAAACTCAACTTTTGGTTAAAGTTTTTTAAAGAACCTCAAGAAAGGTATAGACTATCTTGGGTACATATGTGGTGCTGGGCTTACAGGCACTAATACAATCAGAAAGGTGTAGGAAATTATCAAAACATATAAAGGAGAGATTGAGATTCAGAACAATTCCGGTCAGTTTTATTCTGTTAATGATATTAAAATGTTGCCATTTGACTTCTCCAACAGCTAACCCTAATGTTGACAAGAAAAACATGTTCCAGGCTCTGTTTCATTAGCTCAACCTGCTTTGTTCCCAGGCCATGATTGCATCTCACACCCTGTAAGCATTTCTACTGACATTTCATGGCAAGCACGCCTCTATTTTTAATGTCAATACATGCCAACAGTGCAAGTAAGACTCAATGTTGTAATTAAACACATCCTCCCTCTCATAGTGTCAATGACATTATTACTCTGTCTAGATTTCCATGGTGTGTAGAAAACCATTCTAGCAGATCACCACCCTTTGGTGAAATTTCTAAGGCACTGTGCAGTAATCACCATTGAACTTGATAAAAGTCACTTAAGAGAAGACTCCCTACTCCCTCAGACTCATTTTACAGCCCCCACAAATGCACACATTAATGTAATGCAGGCGCAGGAGTTAGCAGAAGTGGAGACAGGGATATGAGTGACATCATAAATAGCCACATTTGATCTCACACAACTGGTATATTACCTTATTATGCAGCATCGCATTACAAATGCAAAATT
Source organism: Notoglanidium macrostoma (assembly GCA_030068235.1). Taxonomy (NCBI): domain Eukaryota; kingdom Metazoa; phylum Chordata; class Actinopteri; order Siluriformes; family Auchenoglanididae; genus Notoglanidium; species Notoglanidium macrostoma. Next base: position 786 of record JAQQZR010000464.1, on the reverse strand, counting down.
ATGGTTTTACAGTATATATAGAATATGATCATTGTGGTCTGCAACTTTAACATTTCAGAGCACGGAAAACCATTTTCTACTACAGCCAAAATAATGCACCTTGTACTCCTTGTAAAAAAATTCATAAATCAACGTATTTGAATTAAGAACTGAATATCCTCTCAAGTAAAAATATGTAAGTCCAACCACAACTCAATAGGGAAACTATAGCAGGCTTAAGTTAAATTGATTAAATAGAAATAAGTGCATTTATAAACTTAATTTATTGTAGTGACATGGACATTATATGAATGTAAAAGCTACATTAGGCCCTAATTACTTTTTAGAGTGTAATAATGCAAAATACACTCACCAGTGACATTCTCTGCTTGAAAAGAAACTATGCACGATGATCTTTTATTCATTCAGTTTTACTTTTATTAAATTGTCGACTTGATTCATAATATTGCCTTGCTCTTAGTAGTGGCTAGCATAACTGTGATGAATAACAATGGCTAGCTGCATAGAAGCATGCAATTGCCCCTCATGATGAGTGTCATGAGCTCATTGCAGTTCTTAGCATGTCAGCATGCTAGTTCATGGTGTTGATTCAGCGAATGCTCTGCTACTGTAATCATGTAATGGCGCACCCCCACCGACTTTTGTTTTACCCTGCTGCTGCAGTTGCACATTACTGCTACTGACACAACTATGAAAAGAGTAAAGTATGTACAGTGCATCTGGAAAGTATTCACAGTGCATCACTTTTTCCACATTTTGTTATGTTACAGCCTTATTCCAAAATGG
>JAQQZR010000463.1:0-14473 GCA_030068235.1 Notoglanidium macrostoma | reverse complement strand
CCCCAAGATGCTGGGATTGGCTCCAGCTTCCCCACCACCCAGACGGATAAAGCGCTATAGATAATGGATGGATGGATTTTCACTCTTCACTCCCACTTCAGTCTTCAGTACTTCTTGTCTCCAATCTTGCTTCCTCTTCTCTGTTGACCTTTCCTTCTGACTCTTCCTTACTGTCCTTCCTAATTAATGTAATAATTGTCATTTTAATATTTAAAATAAAAATAGTTATTTATTTTCAAAATTTTAAAACAATTGGACAAAAGATTATCAAAAAAAAAAGCAAGAGATAATGAAGAGCGATATGAGATGAATGAGAGTAGCAGGCTTACTTTGCAGTAAATAAACTGATATGTTAAAGCTGGAAAAAGGTTAATGTATTCTACAATTGTGACATTTCTTATTAGAAGCCTGAGACAACAAGTGTAAGGATCTGAACGACTTTGACAAGGGCCAAATTGTGATAGATGACTGGGTATGTTCCTGGTATGCAAGTGTTGGTACCTACCAAGATGTTCAAAGGACTCATTGGTATTTGCACTCAGACTTCTTTAGATCTTGACTGTTAGTCTCACCAAATAATCTACTTCAACTTGATTGAGTCCAGCTACTTTAAAAAAATATACGAGGCTATTTTTTTTGTTCTTAAACAACTCCTTCCAAACAAATTAATTGATTAAGAGAGCTTGTTCCAACCAATTGGACATTGGATTATTTAATTGAAAATAAAAAAAATGTTTTTGACTCAATAGTCATTTGGACTATTTTGATTTTGGATAAACATTTTTGATTTTTGAAAGAAGTATTGAATTCTTTTAACTGTTCTTTTCTGGGGAAGAAGAATTGTACAGCATACACCTTTAATTAAAAAAACAAGAATTTGGTGCAAGATTTAATTTATTTTTGGTTTTCTGAAATCAACACAGGATCAAAAATATACATACAAATATACACACAAGTATAAAACCAATATTTGGTTAAATGTCCCTTAGCAAGTTTCATAGCCATCAACCAGCTTTCAGCAGGATTATGATTGGGTTTATTCTCTTCTTGGCAGAATTGGTCGAGATTTAATTAAAAATTTCTGAATTGGAAATCTATGTGGTTGTATGAATTTTTTGACCCAGTATGTACAATTTGGACTTTTGGAAAACCCAAAAATAAATTAAAACCTGTACACCAAATACTTGTACAATCATTCTGCCGTAGAAATGAACAATTCTGGGAAATCAGAGAGCCCAGTATCGCCATGACGTTCATGTCCATGATGAGTGAAATAACCGTACGTGTGTTATAACAATGACGTTGAACATTTGTTTAACATTTTAAGTATGAAATTTGAACATTAAATCAGCTGCTTCAGATCAGATTGTAAATATTGTAAAAAAAAATTACAAATATTTAATAGAAGGGTAGGTAATGGTGTGTGGTAGCCAGGAAGTGTACTGTAAGTTCTCACGATAATACTAAGGGACAGATACAAAAAGCACTGAAATACTGATTGTGACTTTAATGTGTACAAAACTTGTAATAGCTATAAAATAATGTTAATATAATATTGGAGCGGTTTGGGTCCGAGATTTTTAGAGTACACACGGCACGCCCCACCCCAACAACACCCCCCCCCCCCCCCCCGGCCCCCCGTTTGACATGGTCTCTTCCTCATATTTTTAGGCGCGCGTGACGCTGCGCGGGCTCGCTTATGAAGGGAGCGAGTGGGTGAGCGCGGATGCGCGCACGCGCGAGAGCGTGTGTGTGTGTGAGAGACTCTGAGGCGGTTTAACTCCGGAACAGACCCAGGGACGGAACCGTCGCCTCACATACACCCCAAAACAAGCTTTGGACAAATTCATGCTCAAGGTATGACCGAAATATATTATTATTTAGCAGTGTTTATGATTTAGCGCTGATATCTGTGGAGAAGTTCACTTGGTGTGTGTGAATCTGAGGTAAAATGATCGCCGCCGCTTCTGAAGCATCCTCCTCCCTCAGCATGCCGGCTGTGTCGGTGTTAGCCTCGGAGCTAATCCTCTCCCTTCTCAGCAGGCACTTTATACAGTTTTAACTTTATTAATGCGCCAGAAATGAACACAGACCCAGAGTTAGCCCTGTGTGCGCCTTCTGGATCAGTCATGTTGGGTTTAATGCCGCGAAGGATGTGAACTCTTGCCACATTCTGAGAGTAGCGACTTAGCTAATGTAGCTGGGACGAAAAACGCCGGGTTATGAGTTTTCTTTCCTCGGCTCAGAGGATTGAGTGTGAGGGGATTTTTTTTGTTACGACAAATTTATCCAGGAACGATGGAGGAGCAGAAAGCAGGCCGTGCGCAGTAACGGTACCGAAAAGGGACAGGGAGAGAGAGAGGGACTGAGAGAGAGAGAGAGAGAGAGGGGGACTGAGAGAGGGGAAAACGGAACGTGTGTTTAGCTAGACAAGCTCTGAGAATGTCAGCGCGTGAAATGGAATCCTCGTGCGAGTTTTAAACGCGGCACGCAGGGCGTAACGTTCAGCACCCGCTCGCGCACACGCACTTCCTGCATTCTGTGGGCGTAGCGCACTCATTTCGCTCACCATGTAGTGCGGAAGTGCGCGAGACTCGGAGCGGGGTAGCTAAAGCTGTGACGTGTTATTAGAGCGATAACGCAACACTTTGTTATGCAGGTGAGTAGTGTAGTATTCTCCCTCAGGGAGCAGAGTACCGTTACTGTACACTCACTGTGCTCTGCAGTACAGGAGCAGGTCACTCCGATAAAGGGGAGGGTTTATTTAGGGTGCACCTGAAGGGGTCTGGATGATTGTTTACCTGCATACCTACAGCCCACCTGTGGCCCTAACCAGAGCCTGAGCTAAACACAATAACATATGTTTAGGAAAAAAGCAAATAGTTTCAGAGACATCCTTGATTTTAAAAGTGTCTCAAAGCATTTCATTGTGTCTTTAAAACCAAACTTTAGAGCTATCTGTCTGTCTCTAAATCCGTCTGCTTGCTTCTCTCCGTCTGTTGGTCCATCCGTCTGCAGCTCTTCTGTCGTTTGGTGTATCGTTTTAGGTTGTTTGGTTCCCTCCGTCGGTCTGCCTTCTGCCCTGTCTCACTCTGTAGGCTTAACAAGCTTTCTCTCTAACACGCTTTTGTCTGTCTTTCTGTCTGTCCATCATTCCACCTATGCAGACTTAATATTCTTCTGACTTCTCTCTCTCTCGCCCTCACCCTCTCGCTCAACCTCTCTCTCTATCACGCTCTCAATCTCTCGCTCGCTCGCTCTCTGAATGTTTAATACAGCATTAAAGTGTTATTCTGCCATATGTAACATTCTGTAAACTGTGTTCTCTTTACTCAGGTGTGTGTCTGAGCGAGCGAGTGTGTGTGTGTGTGTCAGTGTGTCAGTGTCAGTCAGACAGACAGGAGCAGGTGGAGCAGAGTTCAGCTTACAGTACTGTCTCTAATGATCCCAGCATAGTAAGGAGAGTGAGAGGGGCTGACTGCCATGATGTCACTTCCTGTATTGCAGTGTACACCTGTTTGTCACAGAAGCAGTATATCACATGAGATAGTATTCTCACAGAAGTTCAGGAGCAGTGACTGAGGGGTAATAACGTCCCGAGCTGTTCACTTCAGTACAAGGTGGGGGTAAAAAACCCCTGAGGGTTCTGGGTAAGTTACCAAGGTCCAAGCACAGGTACAGGCTACAGACCTGTTGTGGTCATGTGACCGACTGATGCTCATAGGCCACGCCCCCTACAACAAGCACTTATTATAAAGATCAGAGCGGTCTGTGTATTAAATTGAGATGTGTGTATAATACACATGGTGTGTTTAGTGTGTGTGTGCTTGGTGAGGACATGCCTGTCTCCGAACACACGCACACGTCCTTCGGCTATGTTTCTGAACATGCGGACCCGTCCTTTTTCAACACTCCAGTTTAGAATACCTCTAACCACTCCTGTGAGCTTTCTGTGCCCTACGCCGGTTTCGTTACTTCAGCGCCTTGCGTCTCCTCGGGGACCGAGACAAAAACGTGTCTAAGATCGGACACTATTTATATCCTCAGCTAATTAGGCTGAATCACACTGTATTCCCTCTGCTCCCTCATTCTTGTGCTGGTTGCCTAAAAATAACACCCACCATATGATAGCAGGACTTGGAACATGGAGATGTGCAGAACACAGCCTATAGCCTTTAGCCTGTGCTTTAAAATGTTGCATTTTTTGGAACACAGCCACTCACACAGATGCTTGATGTGTATACTAGAGCCTGATCGATGTGTGCACTTCGCCTCCTGTCTGTGGGTTTTTTTTTTTTTTTTTTTGGTTGTTTTTTTGGTCATGCTGCACTTGCATACAATCCTGGTGTTGCAACACAGACTTGCGTGCATGCAGAAGTCTGAATCTGTTTGATTTGTAACACAGCTGGACAGATGTTGAGGGAGGGAGGGAAAGCCATATAACCCCAAATGGTTGAGTGTAGTGTGAAGATGGAACAGCTGTAACTGCTTCCTCATTCTTGTAGTTCTCAGGAAACTGACACTAGATCCTAAACCTCAGTTTGGAGCACAGCCGGTCAGACTGAGTGTTAAACAGCAGTAAAAGGGTTTGAGAATCGATGGTAAGTAAATCTAACAGTGTAGGGATGATGGAACAAGTGTACTGCACACACAGTGGCAATGGGAAGTGTGTGAATGAAACCACATCCTGTTTTTTTTTAAGGCGTGGTTGCCTGAAAAGCAGAGTGGCTACACACACACACACACACACACACACACACACACACACACACACACACACACACACACACACACACACACACACAGGGCTTTTTTGTTTATTCTTGTAATCAGAATGACATTTACTCAGTATGTTCAGATTAATCCACTTTAACAGATTACTGTTTGTCATTCAGAAGAGTACAAACTTCCCAGAGTTTTGACATTGCCTTCATTTGAGGAATAGTAAAGTTGCCCAAGATGTTAATTAAAATGAAAAAACAGACTACAGATGAGGGGATTTATATTGTTTCGTTGGGATTTTCTTTGATTTTTCTCTCTCAGGTCCCACCGAACAGTCAGCTTTCCCTTTTCCTTCAACAGCCATCAGTTCAGAGGCTGAAGGCTAACACTTGCTTCCTGTGTATTTGTGTGTATCCTGTGTACTTCCATGGTTCCAGCATAACACACTTTGCCTCCTTCTGCATGCATGAGCTCACAGATACCACAGACACACCGCATGTAACGATTCACCCAATTCACGAGTCGATTCGATTCATGTGCACGACTCTATATTGGTTTCAAGGTTAGATTTTTCCACAGTATTTTTGATCAAATTTTTCTTAATGTTTTTCAATTCCTCTCCCCCTAAACATTATTTTTTCCTGATCTTTATTCCAACTCAAATCATCAACTTTTGTTAAATAAAAAGAAAGAAAAGATAGGTGCAGTCAAAAAGATTTTTATCTTATTAACTTATTAAAATAAATGAATGTAAAGATGGCTCCAATTTCAGAATCTGTACATGAGAACAAAAGCTCTTTGCCTTTTAGCTCTGTTTGTGTGTTTTTGCAGCGTTAGGGCAGTGTTACTTCAGCCTACGGTGGTGATGTGTGTTCCTGCTGCTGTATGTTATTATTCTGCTGTCTAAAGAATGCAATTACAGCTAGGAAAAACTAGGATGAATCGTGGTTAATGTTTCCATAGATTTGAAGGGTCATAAATTATAGTGTTGAGGAGTTTGAATGCAACGTTTCACTCCTGAGATTGTTGAAATGCACATGTAATGAGACTCAGTAATGTGATCCATGATTGATATATTGATGAGTTACTGTGGTTTTTATACATTATACATAAACCACGAATGTCATTTCCAACTCTCTGTGAGTTTTACCTTTTATGGGGTATCGTGGGTGTGGCTTAATGCGAATGCCATGAATGGTAATTTGTGGCTAATAGTTGTTTATCAGCATACGCACATGAGTACAAAGAATATCAAAACAATGGAATTGTACGTTTGGTATGACCACGTTACTAGATCTACTTCAGTTGTTTGTGAATCTTCTAATCTGTCTTTACGTGTGTGTGTGTGTGTGTGTGTGTGTGTGTGTGTGTGTGTGTGTGTGTGTGTGTGTGTGTGTGTGTGTGTGTGTGTGTTCCCTGGATGGTATTGGCTGTAATACGAGATGCCTCTTTAACCTGATCTTCACACTGAACGTAAACCTTATTAGCAGATAGCCTTAAGAAGACCTTCTTGCTAACGACTGTTATGCCTTTAATTGAATAGCCATGAATGTTGCAAGGAACATCTTACTGCACCTTGTTCCAGAGAGATCTCAAAACTTTAGCATTTTAATAGTTTGAACTGGATTAACATCATGTCAAATAAGGACAGTTAGCATATCGTTAGCTACCTAGCGGGCAACTTCATCACGTTGTGTGTACTAGGGGTGTTTGGTCATTCCTCTAGCTGTATTCAAATGTAAAGTTGAAGTGTGTGAATTCTGGCTCTGATAGTTCCTCAGTATCACTCCAGTTCCTAAGCAGGTTATTTCCTAACGAATTTAGCTCTGTTTTTGTTACCTGTTCATTCTGAGTGATATGTTCATATTCGGTTACGTCCTTACTCTGCACAAGTGATGTTGAATTATTAATGTACTTATCACCTTGTTTAAATTAAGCTGGTGGACTCGGAGTTGCCCATGCGTGATCCCATTCCGGTACCGTATTTCTACCTGTTTCCATCCACACACAGGTTCCTCCTTTGTCCTCGCTCTGTCTCCCTCTGACCACAGGTTCAGTCTCCATCTCGCCCTCATCACCTGTCTCAGCCCGGTCTCCATCACCACATGGCCTCAGTGCCCCCACAATCATTTGAAATTATTGCCTGCGGTTGGAAAATGTCTTTTGAAGCCATATCAGTCATTCTTTGTGCTGTATGTATTTTTCCTCATTTTATCTTGATATGTAAAATTATCACTCTTCACCAGTACAGGTCAGGAGCACTTGTTTTTTGGGGATTTATTTGGTTGGGTTTTTTTCCATTCAGCTGTCGGCGCATGTGTGGGCGGAGCCCCGAACGTTGGGATTCCATTGAACGGCGCTTTGTGTGCGAGTGCTTGAGCTGCGTGAGTTCCACACATACACAGGCGGAGTTTATTTGGCCTTATCAAATGTTTGTTAAAGTTTTAGTGTTGAAAGGACAACTCGCTGAAGGTCTTTTCTACTGCATGGTGATGTCAAGCTGAGTGCACGCTACATGACCGCAGTCACCTGTGCTCAGGTGTTTTGTGGACAAAGCGTCCATCGCTGATCAGCACCAGATCCCTAAATCCCAGTCTCGCCAAAATAAATGCGAGAGCTGCCTGTCATGTGATGTGAATTCTCACGTGAAAAACATGGCGGAAATAATTGGTTACACATGTAGCATAATGTGAAAAGAAACTGTGCGTGCAGGAATCATAGTTTCCTAATAACCATTTGGGTAAGTTTGATGCACCCAATGATGTCCTATCGAAGCGCTTTATTCCTGTTCTTGCATTTATTCTTACATTCTGCACATTCAGAAATAGATGGATGATGGATCTGGATTCAGGGATCTTCTACATGTGAAAGAAACTTCATTGGATTTCCTCTCAGACTCCAATTCATCCCGTTTCTTCACACATTCACCGAAGAGAAAATGAAACATGCTTGAAAATATTGGCGCACTGGTGCTGTCTCACAGGCTGAGAAAATCGCATCACATTACATGCCCAGTTAAGTAGTCACTGATCCTCAAAATTAGTTGGCGGCTGATAAATCAGTGTCGATAATCGTGTCTAGCTTTGGAACGGAGGTGTTAAAGAATGAAAGTGTTGAAGGAAACTCTTGCAGCAGATCAGGTGTTCTGTCCCAGTCCACTTCTACTCCCGATCGGGGTTTTCACACTTGCATCTTTTATTCAGACACCAGTCCATCAGCTCCACCCACACAAGATGGTGGAAATGAAATCAGACCATCAGGAACATCAGCATGACACTGGTGGTAGTTATATGGAGAGATGTTACTGTCATGACTGGTGCACTCCCTTGAACATGTTTAAACACAGCCACTGCGTATGATGCAGTCAGTATTAACGTTGGTGTAAAATGGTGTAATCTGTGGGTTCCTGTTTGGCCTGTTTGTGGTTATTGTTAAATGTGTGACACTTGTCTGTGCCGTGTGTGTCGTGTGTAACAGGCAGTGGAATATCTGAAGTAGTTATCAGGGGGTCGTCTTCCCAGATTCTGAGGTTCTCAACTGTCAAAGTTGTAGGTTGCTTTGGAGAGTCACTGTATCGGAATGTGTGCTGCCTGTGACCGGAGAGGAATCTCGTGCGTGTGCGTGTGCGCTCCCTTTGAAGCAGGTTAATCCTCTCTCTCGTAATTCCTGTTCTTTTGGTCCCTCTGGAGTTTGCAGTTGAAAGTTGTATTGTTACTTTAACGTAGTGAAATAAACGCTTTCTTTAACACTTCCACAAATGTTTGTTTAGAAACCATTCTTTGTCGTATATACGTGTACAGGGAAAGTTTTCTTCACATGCCCAAACATGTTAATACGCTGGGATCAGAGTGCAGGGTTGGCCATGATTCAGCCCACTGGAGCAGAGGTGGGTAAGGGGGGGTTTCTGTTCAGCAGGAATTTGAACTCCCCGCCTTCTGATCAGTAACCCAAATCCTTAACCACGGTCATTACTTGGTGCATTTCTTTTCCATGGTATGACGGTTTAAAGAAGGGGTCCTCAACCAACGCAGCTGTTAATACAGCCGATAGTTGGTTAATTCACATTGCTATATTCTAATCTCTGTTTCTGACACAGTGCAAAAGCTTTTGCTTCTTTAGTGATTTTTAGCTTCAAATTGGCACCAATAAGTCTTTACTTCAGCTGCAGTTATGCAGGGTTCAGCTGCATCACCCGCGATGCAACAAACTGAAACCAAGTTACGAGCAACTATCTGCTAGTGACGCTTGGTGTGGTTGCTACGGTGATGAGCGAGATGTCTCAAATATCTAACAGCATGTAAGTAATAACTGCTACTGTGTTGTAGCTCAGGAGAACAACCAAAGAAGGACAAAGATTGAGCTTGTCTGTAGGACGGATTGGGTTACAGTTCCAGTGCATCTCTCTCTCTCTCTCTCTCTCTCTCTCTCTCTCTCTCTCTCTCTCTCTCTCTCTCTCTCTCTCTCTCTCTCTCTCTAAAACACCAAACCCACATTACTTCGTTTGAATCGTGTGTAGAGCAGGACCCCGCTCCTGCATGCTTGGTCAGCAAAGTGGAAGCATTTTACAGTGTTGTAATGTCACAGCTGGGGATGTTTTCTCTGAAGGTTTGTTTAAATAACATGCAGACTCTCCACAGAGGCGACCGTTGCGTTAGCAGTTCTATAATCTGATCTTTTCACAGGTGTACAGTACAGTGTCTGATGAATGTCAGATTTAAAGGTGCAGTTTTTTTTAACATTAAGACACATTTAGGAAAATCTGTAAGTCAGAATATTCTCATGCACAAAATATAATTAGTTTCTTCACTTTCGGCATTTAATTACATTTTTCCAGCTGGGAATTAATATTCTGTGTTCAGCTAAAGCTCATAACTGATAAACATGATGTACTTTCCATCCTCTGACTAGAAAAACGAACAAAAAAAACAAAAAAGAACAGCAGCCAAATTAAAAAAAGCCCCATCAGCGAGGACGACACACCAACCATGTTTACTGTTAACGAGCTACTGCAAATGTCAGAGGGGATTTAATTGGCTGTTTTGACTGTTAATCATTCCATTAAAAAAAAAAAAAGTTTTTAGCGTTTTCTGATTATGATGCGCTATAAATTAAAAGGTGAATATTTCCTAAACTAATGTTTTGTTTGTAACACAAAGGGGAAAATGTTTTGAAGGAGTCTGAACTATCTAACACCGTAGTGATTTATAATTGCACTAACCAAGAAACCCAGATGAGGATTAGGTTCCCTTTTCAGTCTGGTTCCACTCAAGGGTTCTTCATGTCGTCTCGGTGTGTGTTTCCGTGCTCTCTTCGCCTCCGGCTTGTTTATTAGGGATAAATCTAAATCCTTATCCGAATTTCTGTGAAGCTGCTTGGTGACCGCGTCTGTCATTAAAACGCAGTACGGTTTCTTTCCGTACCGTTTTTCAGAACATTGCTTTGTGTTCACTTTCGACCACAGGAGTGTTGTTTGATCTCAAGTGTCATTAACACACACACACACACACACACACACACACACACACACACACACACACGCACGCACTTCTCTGCTGTTTCTCTCTTCTCTTCAGGCATACATGCTCACTTCCTCTACTCCAGTTCATCTGCATTTATATCTAGTTTGATATCTCTCTCCGTCTCTCCGTCTCTTCTCTGTTTATAAAACAATGTCTCTCACTGTCTTTCTTTCTCTTGCTTGGTTTTGGTTTTGGTTTTGCTGAAATCCAGGTGTTTTGTTGTCACAAAGGTACATTTGTATGGTCTCTCTCTCTCGGTTTTCCTCTTTTTTCATGCTTTTCTTTGTCTTTGTTTACCCATCCTTGTCAAACATGATGACTTTTTCTTAAAAAAAAAAAATTTTTTTTTAATTAACTTGAAAAATCTCTAAACATTTTTACTGCATCATTATGGGTGATTAAGTGTAGGTTGATTGCAATTATATCCATTCATAATTAAATCAACAACACAAAGTCTGCAGCAAGTGAAGGGATTTGAGTACTTTCCAACTCCACTGTATATAGAGATGAATATATATAATAGCTGTGTGTGTGTCTGTCTCTTGTAGGTGGGAGCTGGGCGTGCGCTGCGGTCATGGCGTGTGTGTCGGAGTTCTACGCAGGGAAGTGTGTGTTAATCACCGGGGCGACAGGCTTCATGGGGAAAGTGCTGGTGGAGAAGCTGCTGCGTTCCTGTCCTGAGGTTAAAGTTCTGTACCTGCTGATCCGCACCAAACAGGGCCAGAGCTCACAGCAGAGGATCCACACCATGCTGCAGAGCAAGGTCTCACTGTGTCTGTGTGTGTCTGTGTGTGTCTGTGTGTGTCTGTGTGTGTCTGTGTGTGTCTGTGTGTGTCTGTGTGTGTCTGTGTGTGCGTCTGCATCTCTGGTCTATGTATACTTCCTGCAGTTATTATTTAGTGTGTATATAGTGTATTTTGTTCACTACTCTCTATACCCTACACACTATAAAGTGCAGTGTGTGTGTGTGCGCACATTAGACCTGTAGTTCTGCAGTAAGACTCATGGTTGTCCTTCACAGTGTCCCAAAATGCCATGCACTAAAAACAGGAAACAAGTGGAACTGGAACACGAGATAAGCTGTATGAACATGTGCACCATATTCCTCCACAACACAGTGTTCATTCATTAATATTCATTGATTCATTCAGATTTTCACCCAAAGCTGCGTTTAAGTTTCATGTAGGATCCGTGTAGTCTCCGTTGTTCTGCTTCCAAGCGTGACTCTTGAGTTTTATTACCATTTGAGAGCCGCTGCCCCGGAATGCATTGTTAATCTGCAGTGATGCATCATGGGATTTCATAAATGCTCAGGATACTTTCCAGTGTGCTACAAAGTGGCGACTGCCAAAATACTACACTGGGCATAGTGAGTACGCCCACTGAGACACTAGCAATGTAGTTTAACACACACACACCCGTGTGGTTTGAATAAAATTCTGTTGTTGTTTTTTTTTTCTTTCTCTTGACCCTATTTAAACTAACGATAGTTGCCATAGTACAGAGCCCCCGAAGTGACATGGGAGAAAAATTTCTTTTTGGGGGCTTCTCGGGATCCCGAGAAACATTGCATGCTTTCGTTCTGGTCGATGTACTTCCGGGTCAGTTCGGCAATATATATTTGAGAGCACACCCGTGGGAAAGGTTCATGGAGTTTTATTTTGAAATTGGGCTCAAATATAATGACATCAAATCAGTGTTTTGCAGTAGGCATGGTTTTCCCATAATTGAAAGATATCTAAAGAGAATACTTAACGCAGGGGAACACACTACACACTATACACTAAAGCGTAGGCTATACCGAGCAGTCCTGCTGAATTCATTAGCAACCAAGTGCAGTACTCTGGGCAGCTTCATGGTGACAGCGTTGGGCACTAAAATGCCCCCTCATTCAAAAAACAAATAAAAACTCATTCATGGGATGACTGACATGTAGGCTACCAAACACACCGAGGCGTCGTTCATCATCAGTCACGTGGTTTTCTCTTTAAACGACACGCGCCTCGAAGCACGGCTTCATTTGGGACGCGCCCTTATACTAGATATACTATAGATATAATGTATACTATAATTCAACAATGTCTCAGAAATAGTAAGTACACCCCTTCTCGTGACTGAATTGTACTGAAAGGAGCGCTGTTGAAAACAAAAACATTACTATCGTGTTTGATGAAAACATTGTTACCGTCACATTTGTAACCTTTCAGAAGAAGTTGTTCATCTTAACTTAAGGTTTGATTGTAAAAGATCATAATAAATAAGTGATGAGGGTTTTTTGTCGCTTTATTGAGTGCCGAACTGACCCGGAAGTACATCGCCAAGAACGAAAGCATACAAAGTTTCTTGGGATCCCGAGTTACTTTCTCAGGAAACTCCCCAAAATAATTTTTCCCTCCCAAATTTCCCCCCCATGTCACTTCGGGGGCTCCGTACCATAGTGACCTGACCTCAGGCTGTGTGTGAGTGTTAAGATTGTTGCACTTCCCCACACACACACACACGCGTGCACACACACACACACGCGCTCGTGCGCACACACACACACACACACACACACACACGCACGCGCGCACGTGCGCACACACAAAGATGGAGAGATATTAAGGGAGGGCTGGGAGAGATAGAAAAAAGAGAGAGTCATCGCCTCCAGCAGACTGTAATGTTTTGTTCTGTTAGTCCTTCCAGTATTTCTCCCTTTCACCTGCAACAGTGTGAATCTGTGTAAAAAACACATGCGTGTATGCAGAGACCTTTTCTGTGACTTGCTCAGAGTTTAATAATTTAGTCTGATGGGTAGAGAGACCGGTGTGATATCGATAAGAAGGGATATCTGAAACGGATAGGGATAGAACCGATAGGTGAGAGAACCGATCTCTCCTTTCTCTGGTTTCTCAAACAGGACGATGAGTCAGTCTTTCTCTCGCTTTGCCTCTCGGTCCCAGTCTCCTCTGTCCCCGTGTATCGTGTTCATCATGATTACAGCTCTCTCTATTCCTTACAGCTGACCCCTCTGTGTGTGTTGCTGGGTTCTCATCCACCTGCACTTCTAATCTGAAACCCTCAGAAACCTTTTACTGTTTGATTATAACACACTCTGTAGGCCACACGAGTCCGCTGTATGACTTCCTGGAATCCTGTAAAGAGCTCTTCAGTTCTTTGTGCCTTCCTGGAAAACTTAGTTCCCCACACAGAAACCTTGGTGGGGTGTCATAGAATCCTTGTTTTCACTTTTCCTAATGTCAAATCCCAGAATCCTGTTCAGCACTTCGGTCTTCCTTTCTCCTTGTGGTCTTCCTGCAATGTCCTAGAATCTTCCTAAACTAGAACTTCCTAAAATGTATGACTTTTTTGAGGTATCCTCTATATGTAGAATCCTTGGTCCATTTCTGGGAATACTCGATGCCCTGCTTGGATCCTGAGTGTGATTACCAGACGTCCTGAAATCTGTTCAGTTCTTGGCTCCTTGGTGCACTTCCTAACTTCATCCTTTTTCTAGAATCCTTGGTGCAACATTCCAGAATGCGTCCTGGAACTCTTGGTTCAACTCTAGAACCTTTGGTGCACTTTAAGATGGCTTCATGTCCTTCCTTGATTCTGGGGTACAACTAACTGGAACTTTCAGTGCCATGTTTTGAATCCTGGGTTCAGCACAACAGTTCTTAATGGGCTTCCTGATTCCTTAGTGTATGCTTGGTAAGTGTAGTGTATAGGATAGTGTAATCCATGTTGTGTGTTTGTGGAATCTTGGGTTCAGCTCTGGAGTCCTTGGTGCACTTTGTCTCCTTCACACCCTTGCCGGAATCCTTGGTGCAACATCCTGCAAACCATTGTTTCTCTCTTTTTTTCAGTGCAACTTGTGGAATTCTTGCTGCAGCTCCCTGGATTCCTCATTCCCAACATCCTAGACTGGGGGCTTGTTGTTTAGAACTCTGATCCTTCCAGAGACATTTATACATTTCTTATACTGTAATAGTGTAGACTGTAATGACCTCTAGTGGCGTATAGGTCAGTTGTGTACATCATTGTTGGTTGCCATGGTAACCCAGAGAGCTTATGGCCATTGATTACTAGCTACCGAAATCTGCGCTACAAGCTGTAGTACAGTATTGTGTTCACAAAGCCAATGATTCAGCAATTTTTGCTAACAATGTCTTTTCTCTCTCTCTCTCTCTCTCTCTCTCTCACACTCACACACACACACACACACACACACACACACACACACACACACA
>JAQQZR010000462.1:0-14483 GCA_030068235.1 Notoglanidium macrostoma | reverse complement strand
TTAAAAACTGTTGGAAAGTAATACCGTTGTTTTTTTTTTTTTTTTTTTAAATATTAAAGTGAAGAATAAATCCTAGTCCAAATATTAAATTACAGGCTACTGAAAACAATTTTATAAGATTTTTTGAGCCAATTACATTAACAATTACATTCCACAATTATATGTTTTCATTTAGCTATGTATATTCAGTTATGCATAAATTACTGGCAAACATGAGGTTTAATCATAAAAGATTTTTTTGTGACAATGTCTGTTGTTAAAAGCACTATACAAGTAAAATTGATTGATGAACTATTTATAACTATGATTTGTGAAAATTACAGAGTAATATTTAGTGGAGCTGTAGCTTAGCCATGGTACATTATTCAGTTACAGACTTTGCTAAAGAATACTGTATATTATTGGGTAAATTCTGTGTATATTTCATTAACAAGTTCTATAAAGTTGGTATTATTTATTTATTTTCTCTTCTGTTTGTGAAGAAATTTAGTGTTGTTACATATGGAGGTTTTTTTCAGACTTTATTAATTATGCATAAATTATACTCATTTTCATGGTTTCTTCCTTTGAAATAAATGAATAATTAAATATTTAAATTGCAAGCAAACATTTAGCGCCTCATTTAATTATTTATTCCCCAATTCTAGTTCAGTATTATTTATTTATTATCACTTTTAATTACATATCTTATTATTGAATTATTCCATTATATAGATAATATTTAACTAATAAAGTCTTAAAATTCCTCCCTATTACATGATCAGTGCCAATAAATGGCTTTCTAAGATGTTTGTGCATTATAACATAAGTGTTATTCTTATGTGAAAGGAGTGGCATAAAGTCAACAAAAAAGACAATTAAACCATTAAATGAGATAATTTTTATAGTAATTTTAACCAAAATTTAATAGTAGTGACAGTCCTTCATTAAATGATGTAGCACATCCAACTTGCACTACAAGACATTGTAGATTAGTTGTTACTATAAACACAGAAACTTACTACTGAATATCTACACTGCTCAAAAAAATTAAGGGAACACTCAATCATCACAGTATAATACCATGTCAGTTAAACTTCTGGGATATTGATTTGTCCAGTTAGGAAGCGTAAGTGATTGTGAATCAGTTTCACCTGCTTTGGTGTAAATGAAAGCAACAACAGGTGGACAGCAGGGGCAACAGCAAGACAACCCCCAAAAAGGGAATGGTTTTTGCAGGTGGTGACCACAGACCATTTCTCTCTCCTTACCTTCCTGACTGATTTTTCTCTAGTTTTACATTTTGCTAATGCCCTTGTCACTACTGGTAGCATGCGGCAGTACCTGCAGCCCATTCAGGTTGCACCGGTAGTCCACATCCATACATGCCATCTCGGGAAGGTTTGCTGTGTCTCCCAGCATAGTCTCAAGAGCATGTAAAAGAGATCAGGAGACAGGCCTTTAAACAAGGAGAGCTGGCAACAACTCAGCAGCAGGACCAGTATCAGCTTCTCTTTGTGAGGAAGACCAGGAGGAGCACTGCCAGACTTCTACAAAATGATCTCCAGCAGGCTACTAGTGTGCATGTTTCTGACCAAACTGCCAGGAACAGTCTCCATGAGGGTGGCATGAGGGCCCGACGTTCTCTAGTGGGAACTGTGCTCAAAGTATTGGACTGTGCAGCTCAATAGGCGTTCATCAGAGAACACCAGAATTGCCATTGGTGCTTTGTTCCCTTTACAGATAAGAGCAGGTTCACACTGAGCTTATGTGACAGATATGAACTCTGAAGATACCATGGTGAACGTTATACTGCATGATGTTTGGCGGTGGGTCAGTGATGCGCACTGGGAAGGCATATCATTGGAGGGTCACACAGACCTCCACGTGCCAACCAATAGTACTCTTACAGCTCTTAGGTATCCGGTATGAAAACCTCAGACCCATTGCCAGATGTTACACTGGAGCAGTAGGTCCTGGGTTTCTCCTGGTGCAGGACAATGCCTGGCCTGACATGGCCAGAGTGTGTAGGGAGTTCCTGGATGATGAAGGCATTGATGTCAGGGACTGGCCCCCATGTTCCCCAGACTTCAATCCAATTGAGAACCTCTGGGACATTATATATCGGTGCATTCAACACGGACAAGTAGTGCCACAGACTGTCCAGGAGCTCACTGATGTACTGATCCAGGTCTGGGAGGAGTTCCCCCAGGACACCGTCTGTCGTCTCATCAGGAGCATGCCCAGACATTGTTGGGAGTGCATACAGGCATGTGGGGGCCATACACACTGAGCCACATTATGAGTTGTTATGATGAAATTCACACAAGATGGATCAGTCTGTGATGTCACATTTTTACTTTGATTTTTGGTGTGATTTTGAATTCAGCCTTCAGTGGGTTAATGATTTATGTTACCTTTGACCATTCTTGTGTAATTTTGTTCTCAATGAATTACAGAATGTATATCAGTAAAGATTCTCAATTTGAATATTTTATTCTTCGAGATCTGACGTGTGATTTAATTTTGTAATTTTTTTTAGCAGTGTATTGAAAGGAATACAAACAAATCATGTACAATTTGTATAACTTACATGAATCTGGTTGATCCATGCTCCTCCTTCTTCTACCTTTTGTTGGTGATGAAGATTCAGCCATATATTTCCTCCTGTGTTTTTAACCTTTTCAGTAAGAAATCACATCATTCAGTTCACTCATGTAACAGTATGGGATGTTACTGATCAGTCGGTTTGACTGAGCATTCCTGTCTGCAGTGTTAAAGATAAACAATGACACTGGAAGCATTTAGACTGTGATATAAAACACATGTAAACATTCTCATCATCATTAGATTGTAATAAAGATCATTCTCACAACTCTCAGCTCAGTAACTGCGTCATTCACAGTTTCTCACTTACTGATATGTTTGTGTAAGTATTTATGTTTTACCCAGTGCTCACCTCTGTACTTCTAACACACACACACACACACACACACACACACACACACACACACACACACACAAGCTCGCACAGTTAGGCAAATTTAGTTACTAAGCATAAACTATAACTGTGTTTTAACTTGTATTTAAGTGTTCATGCTGGAATCAGTTCAACACTCTATTCAGCGTCTAAAGACGCTATTTTTCAGCTTTACTCTCTTGGTTGACCACTGATCATTAAAGATACGGGGCTTAAAAACACTGTTATAATCAGCTTGTATTTCAGTGTGAGTATTTCAGCAGTGTGTTAGAGAGCCTGTCTCTGTCTGACATTGTTAACATGTGCAGTTTATCCTGATAAATCACACACTGACTAAACCTTTGAACTATAAAACATTCACTGAAGTACATACCTTTATTTTACTTGCCTCTTTTCAGGGAGTCAGAATTGTCTGCATTTATCTCCTTTCAGGTTCAGTGAATAACCAGAAGTTAAATAAGTTCAGTATTCAGTATAAAAAGAAGAGTTTATGCTCGATGAGAACTAACTGCTTTTCACTTTCACTTCATTAAGGCAACGTCACTTCCTTTTAGACTCAGATGGGGGCGGTTCCACACAGTGCATTCTGTGTAAGTTCCTAGTTTAAATCTATACAACAATTCAGTTAAAATCTCACTGAGCTCTGTATGACTTCACTACAAAAAAGATTAAAGCCCCAGTGACTTACTGTCCCACTCACCATTTACCCGTTTATCACATAATGACATTTTCATTTTCATTCCAGTCTGGAAATGGACTAAATAAAACCACAGCGGGACTGAAATATTTATGAAAGCAGAAGGAAAACAGAAAATTAAATAAAATATATATTATCCTTTGTTTAATCCAGTTTCTTGCACCAGTCAGTGTAATCCCCTCATTTTACCTTTGTGTCAGCAGATGGCAGAATTTAGCACAAATTAATTAATTAAATATTAATTTATTCATTATTTTCTTTCATGAAAAGAATAACCCCGACATTTTTATTTCTATATAAAATATGCATTTGATTGTATTTGTGTTTGTTGAAGTTTGAAGGAGAAACACAGTTTTGTCCGGTTGTATCTACACAGACATCAGCAGCTGAAATTAATACATTTTATTGATCAGATTAAATTCTGCAATAAAACACAATGTGAACTGTAAAAGATCTTTATTAATATTTGATTCATAATGACAAAGTTCCACAATCATAACGTGTAAAAACAGACTGTAGGATTAAATGCATTGTTTCTGAAAGAAAAAAACAGGTAT
The DNA here is from genome assembly GCA_030068235.1 of Notoglanidium macrostoma. Lineage (NCBI taxonomy): Eukaryota > Metazoa > Chordata > Actinopteri > Siluriformes > Auchenoglanididae > Notoglanidium > Notoglanidium macrostoma. The sequence continues at coordinate 10,270 of JAQQZR010000462.1, read as the reverse complement.
TAAAATAAACTGTATAGCACTTTATAGGGAATATGCATTTCTAAAATTTAGCAAAAAAAGTAATAAAAAAAAACCCATTTCCACCATTTTTCAGATGCTTGAATCTGTGAGATGAAATTCATTCAGTCTTAAATACAGGAGAGATGATCAGTGGTGCTGAATTTTTACCTCCTTTATTTAAACCAGGACTGAAGTATGGATAGAGTTTCTCAGTGAAAGACTGAGCAGTGAAAGAGTAGATATGAGAGCTGGACTTCACATCATAAAAGGAGACCAGACCCTCCTCATAATCCACAAACACCCCCACCTTCACCACCTGCTCTCTCAGTGTGAGGGGGACAGGGGGACCAGTATGAGCCTTATTCTCATTCCTCAGCGCCACAGTCCTCAGTGAGATATGAGTATGCAGGTAAAAAAGATTAAATCATCAGTGAATCATATTCATTAGGATTTATGAGAGGATTTGTGGATGATTAAATAATTAAACATTTTTAAATGATCCTTGTACAGTTTATAGTAGGAGCCTGTCAAAGATGAAAAATATAAAATGCTTTCCTTATGAAACTTTACTTTAGTACAGAACCCCCGACGTGACATGGGGTGAGAAAAAGGTGGGAGTTTCTCGGGATCCTGTGAAGTTTAGTTAGTTTAGTTAGTTTTTCCATTCTGGTCGATGTACTTCCGGGTCAGTTCGGCAAAATATATATTGGAGCGCGCACACCCGTGGGAAAGGTCCATGGTATTTTTTTCCTTTTTTAAGTATATTGATTCAAATAGCTTCTCTACTTGCTGCTTAACAAAACATAACAAAGCTCTTCTGGACAACTCAAGCAGGAGCATCACACTTCTCCTTACATTCCCACAAAAGAATGATGATATTACTCACATTAAAACACAAGTTATGTCCTGGGGTCTGCACGGTAGCGAACCGTAAAGAATTTCATATATTAGAGAAAGTCCTACTGATGTTTCTTCTCAACCATTTCACTCAAATGTTTTTAACGCATACACAATGTGCTTCATAATGCAAATTAACTAATGATTAAATTATTGGCAATTATTTTTCTTATCGAATTTTATTGGTTTAGTTGATTTGTTGTTGCAGCCCTTATGCATTTTAAAATTGTAATCCTGTAAATAATCCCTGTGTCATAATGAGGTAACAGTATGAGGTGTTACTGATCAGTCTGTTTCACTCAGCATTCCTGTCTGCAGTGTTAAAGCTAAACAATGACACTGGAAGCATTTAGACTGTGATATAAAACACATGTAAACATTCTCATCGTCATTAGATTGTAATAAAGACAGAATTTCACTGATCATTTTCACAGCTCTCAGCTCAGTAACTGCATCACTCACAGTTTCTTACTTCTTGATATGTTTGTGTAAGTGTTATAATCAGCTCGCTTTTCAGTGTCAATAGGATGCATTCAGGTTATCTGGGACATTGGGTGATGTGGGACAACTAAGCTCCAGTGTATTTATTTCCTGTTCTAACAGTCAAAAGGACTTTAACTACAGGCTTAGCATGGTTGTCATGTAACTGAAATCACATGACTTTACGGGGGTGATGTCACAGAAAGGGGCAGAGCAAATGTCAATCAGAAGCTCCCCCTGGGAATTACATGACATGGTCAGTGACATAGGATTCTGACAAGATTAATGTTAAGGATATAAATCTGTCATAAATAAGACAATGTTCATAATTGTGATCAAATTCTGTTCAAATCTATTCAAGCAACAGTCTGTGAACTAATGTTTTGGAAATTTGTTTTAGTTTTATTTTTTTTTTAAACATTTTTTAGTTGTTCCACTTTATCAATTATGATTGAGAATTTGAGAGAGCATGCTTTGGGTAATTCCAGACAGTCATTTCAGTTCTTAAAATTGGGGAAATTTGCATTTCCCTGAAGTTGCATACATAGTTATTAGGTCACATCATATAATTTTTCCGCAGGACCAAGGTGCTACATATAAGACCACACAAAAGTACAAAAGTGCAACAGTAGACAACAGAAGACAACATAAAGTGCATGTGTGCAAACATGTGCAAACGTAGCAAAGACAACAAAGTGCAAGTGTGCAAACGTGCAAACATTGCAGACAGTGAGAACATCATAAGACAAGACAGTGCAGTGCTAAACCAAATCGAATGTGCAAAAATTTCAGAGGTATATGAATGTATACATTTGTGTGTGTGTGTGTGTGTCAGTCCAGTTCTATGGACAGATGGCAGGAGGGTGAAGAGTGAGGGGTGTGTGGGATCTTTCACAATACTGGTGGCTTTGCGGATGCAACGTGATATTGAGCTTGGCGTGCATAAAGTAAGGTGATTTAGGCTTTCTGTTTTTAGCCTAATATATGTGTCCCAGATTACAAAGTGACCAGTCCCAGATTATCAAATCAGGCAGAGTTTTTCTTTTTGGCACAAAGAAGACTAATAGGCTAAGACTAATACTACTTATTGAACTCAGATTAGAGTTCAACATGAGAAAGAGAAGAGGCAATATCCAGCACTTTTTGGTGCTAAAAAGAGCAAGTTAAAACGTGCAAAAATTAGGACTTGGAGATGGTATTGCTGACTGTATCTTCTGTGGATGTCGTTCAGGCTTAATACTGAGCAGGATAGTATGGGTGATGGTGAATCTAACATTTATGTGTGTATGGGGAGATCAGAATGACAGTCAGCAGGCAGGAGGAGGTCAGAAAGACAGTGAGTTGGCAGGACAGAGTAGCAAAGAAGTGAGTGAGAAAGGAGACTGCACTTGTATGTATGCAGTGTATGCAATCATGGCAGATATTTAGGCAAATAGTACAACTTGAGTTCACTGAAGTATGCGCCTGTGCTGAACAGGGGTCCCTTTACACCCTGGAGGAAAAGCTGACCCCTGACTATCATTGTATAATTCACACTCTGTTGGTTAAATCCCAGCATAGAATTCTGAGAGTGTGTGAGACCTGCAAATAAAAAGTTCCACTGAAAAATGAGAAACCATTACCATTACCATATAGAAAGTTATCTCGAGTCTGCTCTCAGCAACCATGAAAGTGCCACATTAACATGTCTGGAGAAGGGTTATATAATATATAATAATAATAATTATGTATATATATAATTATATATAATTATAATATATATATATATAAAATCACTCACTGACTAAACCTCTATACTATAAAAACTATAAAAAAATTCACTGAAGTACATACCTTTATTTTGCTTGCCTCTTTTAAGGGAGTCAAAATGTCTGCATTTATATTTCAGTCAGTGAATATCCTGCAGTTAATTTCTAAATGTGAGAATTAATTTTTCTTCTTAAGGTTAAGGTTTTTCTTAATTAAGGTTTCTTCTCCATGTGAGGTATAACTGATTTTCACTTTCACTTAAGTCACTTCGTTGTTCACTTTGTAGTGGTTCATGTAGTGGTTTAGTGTAGTGTAGCAGCTCCACATAGGACCACAATGCAGTTATCTCCATCTCCCTATCTTCACCTCTGCTCATGTGTATTTATAGTCATTCAAACTACACATGAAATAACAAGAATGTGGTTTATTTCTGCTGCAGATTATCCTGCAAAAATTGCTAAATTATTTGTTGTCTTTTATTTATAGGTTTAAGTTCTGTAATATTCTGTAAACTGACTGGTCTTGAACAATTCAGAAAAGTTAATGCACTAACAACATTTCTTACTGAAAGCACTAGTTAGTGTAATCTCAGGAGAACTTTTAACAGCAGTCATAAAGCGGTCATGTGCAGCAACATGAAACGTCAGAACAGAAATGTTTCATTGACCAATCAGGTAGGGCTTCCCTCATAAATATATATGAGCTTCCCCTTTCCCCCCACGTTTTGTAAATTCACCTATGCTGGGTTAAGAACTTTTTCTTCTGGACCACAACATTTCACTTTTGTACCAGTAGATGTCATTCATTTATCTTCAGTAAATTTTATCAGGGTTGCAACACACACACACACACACACACACACACACACACACACACACACACACACACACACAGTTATAGACAGATGTAAGGAGTATAAAAATGTTTCACTTGATGCCCCTTCACCATTGAGAACTCCACCACTGTGAGAAAATACACCAAAAACTGCTATTACACAGAGGAATACATGCTGGCAATTATCACTTTTTGAACATCTTTTATAAAGTAATTTGGTTGTGTTTTTATTTGAAAGGTTTTTTTCTTATTTTGTTGAGATTGCCCCCTGATTTTCTCTATAATTAAACTAGGTTTGATTGCCTTGTACTGCACCCAGGAGCAATTGTCCCCCGTACCCACTAAATGATCTGATCCTGGGGGCGCTTACTTCATCATGATGTAACTTTGTGTTGCAGAAATGTGCTCTTGCTTGGCATGATGAAGACTGGTTTTACATTGTAGATTATTTTGGGTTCTGTGACTCATGGCCCTCTCACATGCCTTACAAAATGATCAATTATGCAATGTGGTGATTTTCAGAAACAGCACTACATGCATAAAGAAAAATTTTATTGAAGCGGCTGACATTGCAGGTGGAAATTGCAGCTTTACTCACTGACTACAATCCATGTTCATCAATAAGGTGAGAGCCAGACTCGTTATTAACCCAAATATTCTCCAGTGAATCGAAAAGTCATAGTGTTTGAGTTACAAGGTTGGGCGTGGTTAGTGATCACACTGTGCATGAGCCCAACTGATCTGCTCCACAGCGATAATACTGGTCAATCAAACTGGTCTTTGTGGGTCAAACACTCTCGGGAGCAGTTTGGATTGCTTAGACTCCTCCCCCAAAGGAAGCTATTCACGTGCATTCGACGGCAGTTGGTAGACCTTATGGCATACAAGATGGCGCGGCTACGTCCGGACGCCTTCCTAACCGCTCCACATAGACTGTGCTCCTTTTTAGTTTCTTATGTACTTATTGTTTTCTTTCATGTTCCAAAGTCGGCTGGTTTAATAGTTTATGATAGCAGAAGGCTTCTCAACATTGGTAATAACTTTGCACATGCAATCTCGGACACTTTTAAACCCGACCCGTCATGGCCCACTGAGATCCTGCGTGACTCGGATAACAACAATGAAAGCGGCGCTCGCCCGTGGCGTAGAACAAAGAAACGCCGGGGGACACGTGCTGGAGTCCGAAACAGACTGAGACAGCAAGCGCACCGTGCACCACTGCTGGCTAATGTACAGTCACTGGAGAGTAAGCTGGATGACCTAAGGGCCAGAGTCACTTTCCAACGGGACATGAGGGATTGTAACATTCTGTGCTTCACTGAAACATGGCTGACCCCCACCGCGCTGTACCTTGCCGTAACTCCGTCGGACTCATTCTCAATGTTCCGCACGGACAGAACGGCAGAGTCGAACAAAACCAAAGGTGGAGGAGTGTGTTTCATGGTTAACAGAAAGTGGTGCGATGCCAGGAGCATTTCTACTCTCTCCAGCGGCTGCTTGCCTCATTTGGAATACCTGAGCATTAAGTGTCGTCCCTTCTACCTGCCCCGCGAGTTCTCTTCGGTCATCGCCACGGCTGTCTATATTCCACCCCACGCGGACACAGGTATAGCTCTGTCTGAACTACATGATGTGCAGAGTGCGTTTTAAAACAAAGATCCAGGCACAGCCCTCATTGTAATATGAGACTTTAATAAAGCAAACCACAGACAAGTTATGGGGAACTTTTACCAACACGTCCGACGAGGGGAGATAGAATTTTGGACCATTGCTCCATGACATACAAGCAGGGCTACAAAGCTGTTTCACATCCAGCTTTTGGTAAGTCCGATCACAATGCCATTTTCCTCACTCCTCAGTATAAATAAAACATACGTAGAGATGAGACAGTCATGAGGGAGGTGAAACACTGGTCTGCCCAATCAGAGGCTACGCTACAGGATGCGCTCGATGACGTAGACTGGGACATGTTCCGGTCATGCGCGGACGACATCAACGAGTTTACTGAGGAAGCAGTTAGCTTCATTAGCATGCTAGCGGAGGAGATCATCCCTACAATGAGCGTCAAGATGTTCCCGAATCAGAAACCGTGGGTGGACAGATCGATCCGCACTTCAGTGAACGCCAGGACCGCCACTTACAACGTGGGTATTGCCACCGGTGATATGAGCGCCTACAAAGCGGCATCATACAGAGTACGGCGCGCGGTGAGAGACCGTGGAGTCTCACTTCCACCATTGTGACACACGGAGCATGTGGTATGGACTGCGCACAATCACGGACTACAAATCCAAGGACACCGCGACGATCAACACCGACTCTGCATTCGCCAACGAGCTGAATAAGTATTTCGCCCGTTTCAAGGTTAGCCAGGCGGCTAGTGCTAACTACAGCCTGACAGCAGAGGACTGTGATGTCATCAGCGAGGAACGGGTGATCAGCATCGCGGAGCACGACGTCCGAGTGGCGCTGAGGAGAGTGAACACCAGGAAAGCAGCAGGTCCAGACGGCATCACCGGCCGTCTGCTGCGTTGCTGTGCTGACCAGCTAGCAGGTGTGTTCACTTCCATCTTCAATGAGTCCCTGGCGAAGTCCGTGGTCCCCACTTGCTTCAAAAGATCCACCATCGTCCCCGTGACCAAGAACAACAAGCCCTCATGCCTGAACGATTACCGGCCAGTTGAACTGACTTCGGTGGTAATGAAGGTGTTCAAGAGGCTGCTGAAGAACATCTCCTCTTTCATCCCTGGCACCACAGACCTGCTCCAGTTCGCCTACCTACCCAACAGATCCACAGAGGACGCCATCTCCCTCTTCCTGCACACCACTCTCAGCCACGTGGACAAGAAACAGGGTAACTATGTGAGATTTCTGTTTGTAGACTACAGTTCAGCGTTCAACACAATAGTGCCCGGTAGACTGTTCACAAAGCTGAGGAATCTAGGACTCAACAGCCGTCTGTGTGCATGGGTGTTGGACTTCCTCACTGGGAGATCTCAGGTGGTGAAGGTGGGTAGGTGCATCTCTGACAGCATCACCACCAACACGGGAGCGGGAACTCCCTCTACACGTCTGACTGTGTGGCCACTCATGGCTCCAACACCATTGTGAAGTTTGCTGATGACACGGTGGTGTTGGGCCTTATCTCCAACAACGATGAGGTGGCCTACATGGACGAGGTGAAGAACCTGGCATCGTGGTGTCAGGATAACTATCTCCAGCTGAACGTCTGCAAGACAAAGGAGCTGGTGGTGGATTTCAGAAGGAGACAGCAGCGAGACTACAAGCCCCTCATCATCAATGGAGCTCCAGTGGAGAGGGTGTCCTTCAAGTATCTCAGTGTCCACATCTCCTCAAACCTCAAATGGACTGCTCACATCCAGGTCCAGTCCAAAAAGGCTAGGCAGCGCCTGTACCATCTCCGACAACTGAGGAAGTTTGGGGTTTCTCCAGTGATCCTCAGGACTTTCTATTCAGGTGCTGTGGAGAGCATCTTCACACAGAACATCACATCCTGGTATGGGAATAGCAGTGCTCAGGACCGAAAAGCCCGATAGAGTGATCCGATATATATATATATACACACTATACATGCATACATACATACATACACACATACATGCATAAGTATCTGTGTGTTTTTATTATGACAACCATGGCTACACAGCCCCCCTATCCTGAGCTCTCACTTTTTCCCCTCGGTGGCCCAGAACAACATTTCGCCCAATACTCTGGCCAAATACCAGTGAGATCCAGCCATCATCACAAGGCACATCCATGCCAACCGACCCAGAGCGGCTGCCGCTACAGAAACCGTGGTTGGCGGGCTGTACTGTCCATGATGCGACCACCACGCTCTGGCTGGCTGGCTCATCTGTGACAGCACTCCTTGACACTGGCAGTTCCATCACCCTGGTGTAGACATTGGTGCTGCTGCTTACCTCCTGACCTGAATATCGCCTAACACTTACCTGCGTCCATAGGGATATTCGGGAGGTACAGCTGTGCCTAGGGCACTAGTCAGGTGAGTAGCCTATGATGGCGGGACTAATTCCCAGTCTTCCTCCTCATAGGGTGAGACTGGCCAGGCTTCCAGGATGTGCTCCTGACAGAGAAAAGGGATCGAGAGGCCTCCAGATTCTGTCACTGATGTCCAGCTTGCTGCAAGTCCATGCTGCAGTCTTCAGCCACACTCCTTGCTGAGGATGAAGCTGCTGTCACTGAGGCTGGCGCTAAAGGTGAGTCCCCTCCTCTCATTAATCCTCTACTGAGTGTCAGTCAACAGGTGACCCAGGAATGCAACTTTAGGAGGGAGCAGAAAGAGGACGACCGGCTGAAGCACCTCTAGAGCCAGGTGCAGCGGGTCAATGAGGAAAGTGGGGACCCAGCTCATCCTCTCCCCACTACATACTTCAATGTAGGCAATGGTCTCCATTATTATCACTGTACTCAGCACAGGAAGCCCTGCGATCTCCTAGTCGTCCTGTGCATGAAGACGGAGATCATTATGCAACTGGCCCACCTGTTAGGAGGCCATCTGGGACCCTGAAACACCCTAGAGAAAATATAGAATCAGTTCCACTGGCTAGGGATGGTGGCAGAGGTTCAACACTTCTACCAGTGATGTTAACAATGGTAGATATTTAAAAGCTATCAATCATCGAGGTCTCCTTTGAGCGGGTGGGCATGGACCTGGAAGGGCCCAAGTCCGTCTGGGGACATGAGAACATGTAGGCCCAGTGAAGTACTGTCTTCCACAGCTAGGTAAGTGAGCTGAAACATGGTTATATCATATAAATTTACTAAAGCATTGGACATAACCTGCTCCTGCCCGTCCTGCTGTCTCTCTCTGTGTTTCAGGCTCAGCAAATTGAGAGAAGAACATTTGAGGAAAAACTTGATCCTGATGGTGTAACATTGTGAGCCACTGTGGTGTCGCCAGTCACCTCTCAGGTGGACCCGGGGTCCTAATATAGACCCAGTTGCTAGACGACGATCACATGGCCACAATTGGGGCAAACGCGCCACAGTTCCTCGTGATGCGTAGCAACGTAGCTCGGCGCATGGACATTACATGTGGCCACGCCATGCTACGCTGCTGGAGATTTATTGATCAGAGAAAAGAGACGAAACTTTAAAAGAAAAGGAGAAAATATTTTGGTTTAAGAGAAAAGGAGAAAATATTTTGATTTAAAGGAAACGTAGAAAACATTTTGGTTTAAAAGAAAGGGGAGATTAAATTATTGTCATTCCTCATTATATCATTTTCTTTATGCTATGTAGACCTGGTGATTGCCGGTTCAAATCCCCACCTCAGCAAGCTCATTGTCTAACCCCTGTTACATAAACGGTCATTTAATTTGTTCACACATCTTGGTTCTGTTTACATCAGGCTCTTTTGGGCCAACGGGCTAGGGTTCCCTACCACTTACCACCTTGGGAATCCTCCCCCATAACAGATGGAAATAAAATTAGTTCACCGAGTTTCTCTTGTGATAAATAGCTGGTAGGTTTTAGCTTTTGGAAGAGAACATGTGACTCTAAAGTCAATGATAGACACTGCATGTTTTATTTATTTTTTTCTTCTCTCACCGCATGAGTATAAGACTTTTTTTTGACTAGCATGAAAACAACATTTACGTTTAATAGGCAAAGAGTTTTATACTTATGCAATTACAAGAGTAATAAAATTAAAAACATTAAACTCTGTACAAACAAAGGTTTCTTGTATTACTTTATTAGTGAAATGTAAGCAGAAGATCAGTCTTTCTAAAGTAGAAAAGGGTTTAAAGGCTTTAGTGCAGGGCAGTAACAGGGAGCTGTAGTGAGGAGGATAATGAGAGACACTTTAAGACTTCCTTTTAGCTGGAGAGATCTATAGATGAAAATAAGTCTGATGATGCAGTGGTGTAATGCTGATATGTACATTTTAATATGAGAGGAAATCAGAAACTTCACTGTACCTGCATACTGCTGAATCCTCTTCAGTTCTGTGGAAAATAATTACAACAAAACATCAGTTTCATTAGATTTAAGATCCTTTAAATGCAACACATTTTAAACTTTTATCTGGGAAAAATAGCTGAAAGTCTCTCACCTGTTTCCTTTAACTTGTCATTGAGTGTTTGAGTGAGTTTCTCATTCAGAGACTTCTGAAGCTGAGACAGAGCTGTCCTCACAGTGTCCCCACTCAGATCAGTGTTAATACTGGTCTCAGTCCAGTTCTTGGTGTGTGGAGGAGTAAATCTACAGTAGAGCAGGAGAGAGGAGAAATCCCTCAGCATGGTGAGTGTTGTTCTGTGATGTTCTG
>JAQQZR010000461.1:0-14483 GCA_030068235.1 Notoglanidium macrostoma | reverse complement strand
TATTCTCTGTCTCTCTCTCTCTCTCTCTCACACCCCCACACACACACACACACACACACACACACACACACACACACACACACACACACACACACACACACGTAAGCCTATGTATGAATATAAAAATTTTATCTGCTTCAATTGAATTTAAATTTTCAGTAGGCTACGGCATAGGGCAAGTTTGAAGCAGGTGTATAAATTGGCCTTTAGTGGTCATTAGTGTGAACATATCTCTACATTTGACCAAGGCAGATCTTACAAGGCAGAAATTTTACAAACTGACTGTGGCAAAGGCGGCATCCTGTGACAGCACCTTGTTTAAAGTCCCTGAGCTGTTTAGTACGACACCTTCTACTGTCAGTGTTTGACTATGGAAATTGCACTGCTTTGTGCTCAGGCTTGGGGAGTAACGGAATACATGGAAGAGAGTTACATAATTAGGATACAAAAAAGGGTAACTGTATTCCGCTAAAGTTACAGAAAATAAGCCGTAATCAGATTACTGATACATTTAGTAACAACTGGAATTATTTACAGAATTACAATTTTAAAATGCATAAGGGCTGCAACAACTAAACCAAATCAGTAAAAGTTGATTAAGAAAAATTATTGGCAATTAATTTCATTATTAGTTGAACCGCATTATAAGACACACTGAATGCAAAACATCATGTCCTAACACATTTGAGTGAAATGGTGGAAAATTAACATCAGAACGACTTTCTCTACAGTACGGAAACTCTTTACAGTACACTACCCTGCTGGTCACATGACATAACTTGTATGACTAATAATATTCCTTTGTGAGAATGTGAGGAACGTGGAAGCGAGATGTTCCTGCTTGAACCTTCCAATAATAGATATAAATCTTAGAATAAACAGATTTGTTATGTTTTGTTATGCAGCAAGTAGCGAAGCTTGAAAAAGTTAAACTATCCTATTATTCTGACCCAGTAGAGCTGATAAACAATTGTATATTCTTAGCATACACGATATGTATGTATGTTTTGTGTGTCAAGTTATTAAGTCTCCATCCTGCTTTCAATTTAAATCAAAGAATCAGGAATTAAAAACTGAGTCAACTGCAAAACATTGGCATAAATTCCACACTCTGAAAATGATTCGCTTCGCGCGCGCCCACGGCAAGCAAAATTAATTTAGCATCAGAGAGTTTGTGAGCGAAACAGGCAGGGAATATTTATTTTATCTTTATTTTGAATTTGTCAAAATTTGAGCAAATCATGGCTTGAAATACAGACACACAGCTGCAAAAAGTGTGGTAAGTGATTAAAAAAGTGATAAACAGTAAATGATGTACAAGATCCGGTTACCTTGAATTTGTCTGAGTGTCTCATTTGGTCGACATGAGCATTTAATAATAATATTCTAATGCTGTTACAGATTATCTGGTAAATGTCACCAATATTGTAGTGAACTTGTGAACTGCTCTTTAATTAAGCCTAAAAAAAGTTCTGTAGTAGCGCTGATTAAAATCCTGCAAATAAATAATTGTGACATTCTAGGCGGCGAGACCACAAGCGCAGCGGCGTGCACGTAGGGAAATAGCCAAAGTCTTACCGGAACTTAGTTGGGGTCTGACGCGGTGTGATAATCCAGGTAGAAGTAGCGTGACCTCGGTCCGAGCGCGCGTGAGAGGAGGAGTAGAGAGACGGGCAAACGGGAAAAAACACGAAACAAAAACCGTACACTGGTACGGGCGGAGAAACAAAAACCCAACGTACAGAAAGAACGTAAAAACAAACCGTGAGGATGAAACGTTTCCAGGAATCTGATATGGGATGAAACACTCGTAGCAAAGAGGGGGGCTAGTAGCATGAGTCGTGAAGAAATCATGAATGAGCGAATAGCGATTCCGGGCTTCCGTGTTTATGTTCTGTGATCCGGAAGTGGGGCCTTGACCCCGGAAGTCGGAGTCGACGCGTTCGACACCCTTACTGTGGCGACGTGAGGAGCGTCCGTTCGAGTGGTCTTAATGTGGGAAGCGGAAGTCGCGACAGAATCCCCCCTCGAAGGGCCGGCACCCGACGGCCCAGCCATGTCCGGCCTGGAGTCGTAAAACTCCTAGATGAGGGCAGGTTCGAGGATGTCCCGGCGAGGAACCCAGGACCGGTGCTCGGGGCCATAGCCCTTACAATCCACCAGAAACTCATAGCCTCTCCCACGGCGACGGACCTCCAGCAGTTTGCTAACGGTGTAAGCCGGCTCCGCGTCAATGTCCCTAGAAGGTGGAGGTTCGGTGGCAGGTGCGGACAAAGGGGAGAAGAGGGCTTTCAGAAGATCAGAGACGTGAAACACCGGGCTGGTGCGGAGGGTCCGTGGTACGGCCAGTTGGTACGAGACGGGATTGACGCGACAGACCAAGTTGAAAGGGCCCATGTAGCGGGACCCCAATTTGGGGTTGAACGAAGTGCCCGGGAGACCCTTAACCGACACATACACCCGATCCCCGGGGTGATAAACCAGGGCGGGACGTCGGCGGCGATTGGTCCGGCGCTTGATAGCGTCCCTGGAAGACTAGAGATTCCGCCGGACCCGAGCCCAAACACGATGGAGCTGATTGACGGCGGCGTCGACGGAGGGAGTGGAGCTAGGAGCCCTGCGGCCGGGGAACCAGGAAGGGGCAATCCCAGTAACGGCCTCAAAAGGTAACATCCCCGTGGACGAGGTGAAGAGCTGGTTGTGGGCCAATTCTGCCATGAGGAGGTGTTTGGACCATGTGGAGGGGTGCGATGAGCAGTAACATCTGAGGTACTTGATAAGTTCCTGATCGACCCGTTCAGTTTGGCCATTGGATTGAGGGTGGTAATAGGAGGTGAGACTGACGTCCACCCCTAACTGACTCCAGAATGAGCGCCAGAATCAGGCGATGAACTGTGGACCTCAGTCGGTGAGTAAATCCACAGGTGGACCATGGTACCTGACCACCTCCCGGATAATGGAGATGGCTGTTTGTTGAGCCGTGGGGTACACCGAAAACGCGACAAAGCGGGCGGACTTGGTGAAACAGTCTACAATCACGAGAATAATCGTGTTCCCCCGAGAGCGTGGAAGACCGGAAATGAAGTCGAGGGATATGTGAGACCAGGGACACCGAGGAATGGGAAGGGGTTGGAGAAGGCCTTGAGGGCGCCGGTTCTCGGGCTTGTTGCGGGCACAGATGACGCAGGCTTGGACGTATGTGCTCATGTCTTCCTTGATGGTAGGCCACCAAAAGAGCCGTTGTACCGGTTCTAGCGTGCGTAGACGTCCCGGGTGGCCAGCTAGGTTGTCCTCATGGCCCCATCGGAGAACCCGGGGACGGAGAGCGGTCGGCACAAAGGTGGTGTTGGGGGGAGTGTCGCCAGGAGGTGGTTCGGACTCGTGTGCCTGACGAACGTCCTCCAGAAGAGTCCATTGCACCTGACCCACTATGCAGCTCTTGTCTAGAATGGTCGAGGGAGGATCAGGGGTGTCATCCGGTGAGTGGAGCCGTGAGAGCGCGTCAGGTTTGACATTCTTGGATCCCGGTCGATAAGAGAGGTTAAACCGGAATCTGGTGAAGAACAGGGCCCAACGGGCTCGGCGTGGATTGAGACGTCGAGCCTCGCGGAGATACTCCAAGTTTTTGTGATCCGTCCAGATAAGGAATGGATGGTCTGCTCCCTCTAACCAATGACGTCATTCCTCCAGGGCTAGCTTGATGGCGAGTAGTTCCCGGTCACCAACGTCGTACCTCTACTCCGCAGGGCTAAGCTTGCGGGAGAAGTATGCGTAGGGGTGGAGTCGGTTATCTGCGGCAGAAGTCTGGGATAAGATGGTGCCTACCCCATTGCTGGAGGCATCCACCTCGACGACGAAAGGGCGCGTAGGGTCCAGGTGAGTGAGGATGGGAGCTGAGACAAACCGGGCCTTGAGATCATCGAAGGCGTCCTGGGCACCCTTTGTCCAAAGTAGCGACCCAGGTTTCCCTCGAAGTAGGGAGGTGAAGACATGGGCCACCGAGCTGTAGTTCCTCACGAAACGCTGGTAGAAGTTGGCGAAGCCCAGGAAGTGTTGGAATTGTTTAATGGTCTTGGGGACAGGCCACTGAGTGATGGTCATGGTCTTGGCCGGGTCCATGGACATCCCGTGAGGTGAGATGATAAATCCAAGGAAAGAGGTGGTTGGAATGTTAAAGACACTCTTCTCCAGCTTTACAAATAGCTGGTGTTGGAGGAGGCATTGGAGGACTTGTCGTACATGTAACTGATGCACCTCGAGAGAGGGGGAGAAGATGAGGATGTCGTCCAGGTAGACGAACACAAAACGTCCCAAATACTCCCGTAAGACGTCATTCACCAGGGCTTGGAAGGCCGCGGGGCTGTTGCAAAGACCAAACGGCATTACCAGGTATTCATAGTGGCCGTTGGGGGTGATAAAGCCTGTTTTCTATTCGTCGCCCTCCCGGATCCGTACCAAGTGGTACCCGTTGCGGAGATCAAGCTTGGTGAACACAGCAGCGCCAGAGAGTCGTTCGAAAGCGGAATCCATCAAGGGTAATGGGTACTTGTTCTTAATCGTGATCTGGTTCAGCTTGCGATAATCGATACAGGGTCGAAATGAGCCGTCCTTCTTGCCCACGAAGAAGAAAGGAGCGGCCGCGGGAGAAGTGGAGGGTCTGATCAGACCGTGGGCTAGCGCATCAGAGATGTACTCCTCCATGGCCCCGGTCTCTGGCTTCGACAGGGAGTATAGACGTCCTCTAAATGGGGTGCAACCCGGTAGGAGAACGATAGCCAGGTCAAATTCTCGGTGAGGAGGCAATGAGGAGACACGCCTTTTACTAAATACCAGGGCGAGGTCGCGGTACTCGGGCGGCACTGAGTTCATCTCGGGGGATCCCTCTCCAACACTGGCCGTAGCCGTGATAGCGGGAGTGACGTTGATGCAGGGGTTAGGTGAACCCCGGGCATCCTCCTGGAGGTGGTCCGTGCAGGCTGGGCCCCAGTGGGTTAATTTGCCCTTGTCCCAATCGAACCGGGGCTGATGGCTGGCCAACCTGGGATACCCAAACATGATGGGTTCGTTAGGTATGTCCATAAGGAAGAAGGAACAGAGTTCGTGATGACAGCCCAACGACAGAAGATGTAAAGGTTCAGTGATTTCGTCCAGGCGTCCTTTCCCGATCGGTCGTCCGTCCAACGCAGCCACTGCCCGAGGTGAGGGGCAGGAACGGTGGGGAATCTGAAGGCGCTGGACCAAAGATCGGTCGATGAGGTTGATGGCGGAGCCGGAATCTACGAGAGCCTTTGATTGAAATGATGGGTTAGGACTGGAGGGCCAGGCGAGAGAGATGGGAATCTCACACCGGTCTGCGGGGCCTTGGGATTGAGCTGTGCCTATCAGTGCTGCCCCGTGGCCTGATAGGCGCTGGGGTTTCCCGTTCTCAGTCCCCTTGGCCGGATGGAGCACGAAGTGATGAGGTGACCCCTCTCGGAAACGGCGCGCTCGTTCCTCACGGGAGAGACGGGAACGGCCGACCTGCATGGGTTCCGAATGATCCTCCTGGTGGGTTGATGTATCCGGGGGAGATAGTTCAGCGCGGGGCGGGGTTCTGAAATGTTCCCGAGACCTCCTACCGTCACGCTTCCTCTCGCGTTGTCTCTCATCGACGTCTTGCGCCAGCCGAATGAGTTTGTCCAGGTCCGTACCCCAGTCTCTGTACGTGAGCTCGTCCTTAATGCCCTCCTGGAGGCCGTGATAGAAGGCCGGGGCGAGCGATAGATCTGTCCAACGGCTCTGGATGGCCAGAGTACGAAACTCAATGGCATAGTTGTGGACGGAGCGTTTCCCCTGGGAGACCTGGAAGAGGCGGCGAGCGGCCGTCTTCTGAGGTGAGCCTTGTCCGAACACCTTGCGTATCGCGGTGAAAAGCTCCGTGCTGGTGTCCAGATCCGGGTCCTCGTAATCCATCAGGGCGGTGGCCCATTTCAGTGCCCGGCCGCCGAGTCGGGTGATGACGTAGGCGACTTTGGCCTCCTCGCTAGGAAACTGCGGATCTTGAAGTCGCCAAATTAGTTTGCACTGAGTAATGAATCCTTGTACGGCCTCTGGATCGCCGGTAAAAACTGGTGGAGGGGCGAGCGCGGTTACACATGGCTGGGGTGCAGTAGTTACGGCCCGACTGGGTAAACGTACGGGTGCTGCGGTGGCCGATGGAGAAGGATTCTGAAGTGACGGCACCACATCTGCTAATCGAGTGCACTGCTGTCCCAAGCCCTGGATCATGGTCTGTTGTTGATGCACCGTACTCATGAGCTGGCTCATCATGGTTGCTGTGGTCTCCTGTGGCTCATTCATGCTGTGACATTCTAGGCGGCGAGACCACAAGCGCAACGGCGTGCACGTAGGGAAATAGCCAAAGTCTTACCGGAACTTAGTTGGGGTCTGACGCGGTGTGATAATCCAGGTAGAAGTAGCGTGACCTCGGTCCGAGCGCGCGTGAGAGGAGGAGTAGAGAGAGACGGGCGAACGGGAAAAAACACAGAACAAAAACCGTACACTGGTACGGGCCGAGAAACGAAAACCGAACGTACAGAAAGAACGTAAAAACAAACCGTGAGGAAAAGTTTCCAGGAATCCGATATGGGATGAAACACTCGTAGCGAAGAGGGGGGCTAGTAGCATGAGTCGTGAAGAAATCATGAATGAGCGAATAGTGATTCCGGGCTTCCGTGTTTATGTTCTGTGATCCGGAAGTGGGGCCTTGACCCCGGAAGTCGGAGTCGACACGTTCGACGCCGTTACTGTGGCGACGTGAGGAGCGTCCGTTCGAGTGGTCTTAATGTGGGAAGCGGAAGTCGCGACAATAATAATTAATTAATATCTTTTGTATGCAGTATATTTAAAAAAAATTATAAAACTAATCGATTAATCAGGAAAAATAAACATATAAATTAAATAAATAATAATAATGACAGATTAATCGATTACCAAAACAATCAGTAGTTGCTGCCCTAAAATACATTTTAAAATAAAGAATGATATACTACATGCACATGTGCATACATTACAAAACCTCACGAGTCTCACAGCACCACTCTGCTCTCGAGTGAAATCAGAGCTAATCTTAGTAACTAATTCATTATCATGGCCTCTGGTGAAAAAACGTGTTCACTGGGTGGAAATTTCACCATTATTTTGCCTTTAAAGCAGAAAAGGGGAACATCACAGTACAGTGCAGGTTCTGCCTTTCAGCTGAGAAAATGCTATCATTATCTGCATATTTGGTACTAAGGTAATCCAAAAGTAATGGAAAGTAATCAGTTACATTAATTTTGTGATGCTTGGATTAGGTTGCTGACTACATAAACAGGTAATAAGTAATGTAATTACAATACATTTTAAAGTAAGCCTCCCAACCCTGTATGTGCTTGATGTTATGCACCTGTTAGGAATGAGTGTGTCTGAAACTTCTGAAATCAGTAGTTAGGAGGGGTGTCCATATACTTCTGGCCATTTAGTGTACATTAGCGCTAATATCATATTTATGTGTGTAAGATGTACATCAGTAAGATGTGTATTTACTGGAATTCCTTTCAGACCACACACACATTGCATTTATTTTTAAGTCAAGATACGTCTATGTTTTTTATAGTGATTAATCTTCTTTTAATCTAGAAATTTAACATAAACAAGTTATTTACTAGTCTAACAAGCTCCTAGTTAAGCAAAAAAAGTTCATTCTCACCTGCATTTTGCTTTTCCCTTTGAAGGTCTGAGGCTGAAATAGATCAACAGAAACAGTAGTTTGTGTAGGTCAGCTATGTCTCATACAGAAAACAGGTAATTAAAGGTATGGTGACTGATGTATTCGTATCTCTGCTCTTCTTACAGAACCCTCTATGGAGTGAAATCAGAGTCAGCAAAACCTGAATTTGTAATACTTGAAAAGAAATGTGTAAATGTGGTTATTAAAAATTGACACTGTGAATCGTAATATATTTGAATTTATTGGTTCTTAATGAAACTATCTGAAAGTCAGGTACAGAAAATTTAGTTTAAGAAATTCAGGTACTAAAAATGCAAGCTCGTTACAAAAAGGTTTTGGAAATTCAGCTTAAAAATAAATAAATAAATAAAATAAATAAATAAATAAATCAGCCAATAGTATTGGGTTCTGACTCTGATTTCACTCTATAAGCCTCATTCCTGTTTACTTTCTGTTGTCCAGATCTGGATACATGACCTGAGCTGCACATAATGTGTTAGCATTCATTTAAATAAACATGAGAAGGAGCTGTAATTTCTGCCCTCTGCCCCGATCTGCACCTTCTTGTAAAAAAATTGGCTTTCTAAGTCAAAGAGGCCCAAACAGTCCACCTACCTCCCAGTTACCTTTGTGATTACATTTGATCAGTGATATTGTCTGTTAAGTTTATACTAATTAATTAATCAGTAACAAAATGTTTATTCTTACCTGCTTCTTGCTTCTGCTTTTGAAGTGCTGAGAATAAAACAAACTATTTTAATAAAGAATTAATAAACATAAATGAATGAATAAACATAAATGAATGAATGAATCAATCAAAAATAAACATTTACAGTAAATAGTATAATGTATTGTAATGTCATTGTTTACTTCCTGATAAATATTGAAATCTGGATACTCAGGAGGTGAGCATAATTTGGCACTATTCATTAGAGTAAACATGAGAAGGAGCAGTGCATTACTATTATTACATTATATGACAGAATATTGTCAAATACATGAATATAGACAATGTTTCAAGTACCTAATATATATACACTAACAGTAAACAGTTGTAATCACTTAAAATGTTTTCTTAGTTAGTAGGTGATGTGACGGCTCCCACTTTGGGTGTTGTTCTGGATGTATTTGTAGGTTGGGAGTTGGAGTGGGGGAGGGGCTTCCTTGATGCCAGACACCTGTGAGTGCTAATCCCAGGTGTATAAAGCCTCCTGTATCTTGGTCGTCGGGGAAAGAGTTTTTTTTCCCTCCAGTAGCCTTAGT
Source organism: Notoglanidium macrostoma (assembly GCA_030068235.1). Classification (NCBI taxonomy): domain Eukaryota; kingdom Metazoa; phylum Chordata; class Actinopteri; order Siluriformes; family Auchenoglanididae; genus Notoglanidium; species Notoglanidium macrostoma. The sequence goes on along the minus strand of JAQQZR010000461.1, from coordinate 5,470 downwards.
TACTCTTTTTCCCTTTTTTTTGTATAGTTTGTTGGTATTTTGGGTTTTGTTAATAAATTTAATCTTGGTTTAAACTTAAAATTTTGTGTGGTCTGCCCTTCTTTGTCACTTCCTGAGCTGGGTTGTGATAGTGAGTGTGCAGCAGAGTTATATTACTGTGTTAATAGTTAATATTGTTACACCCCCAGCTCTGAGCCTAACTCCACCCACAGCATAATTTTGAAAAATGCTTAAAAGCGGTTAAGGGGCTGAGAGTTGAGCAGGGTGGGGAATGACGAGTCTATGAATGAATACTGAATGATCAGTATATATGTGTCCTGTCATATCAAGTCAGGTATTAAGTCAAACAGGTTTGTTTTGTGCTATGGCAAATAAGGTACGGTAGGTAAAATGTTTAAAATCTTTAATTTAGGCAAAAGTTGGTTGATAAATACCTTATCTTCCTGATCCTTCAACAGAATTGAGAAATTTTAATCCTAAATATTGTTTTAAATCACTTTAATGAACCACTGACAAGAGAAACCAGGGAAGCAGGGAAATCTTGGTGTCAAAATGAGGCTGAGGATTCCCCTTTTTTCATATTATGTCATGGAATCCTCATTTCAATATTTAAAAGTATCATTCTGACTGACTTTTGAAATTTATATTTATTTTACTATTTATATACCCATTCATTAGTGTCGCTGATGTTTTCCAAGTAATGACTTCTGTTACACTGCAATAACACACCAAACTACAGGCTACAGTAACACTGCTCCAGGTAAAGCACAGAGCTGCTGTATAAATACCACTTCCAGCTCCTGCTTGCTGCTGAATGTGAGCTCTAGTACGCTAGTACACCAGTATATTAGTTCATGTGTTCATCAAAACTGTGTGCTTAGGAGAAGTCTGTTTTTTATATATATTTTTAATAACACTGTAGCCTCTTCTGTGTTGACATACAAAATAAGTGTGCTCTCAATTATTAAAGTAAATATTTATTATTGTGTTTTTCAAGAAGGCAAAAAATGTGTAAATGCTGGTACTGTGTGATGGACAATGATAACAGCCAATGAGATGCAGTGAGATTGTCATGTGACCTGTGTATAACAGTGTGCTTGTGTCAATAATGCTGAACTGATGCACTACTGCGTGTGTTTATCCTCCATAACATAAGCATTAATTTCAGTCTCACACTGGGTATACACACCAGAATCACTGAGCAGTTCAACTCTGACAACATTCTGATTGGTGATAAAGAGGACATTACTTTTTTCAGATGAGGTAGTGTGGGCTTGATTATGTTTAATGATTTTTACACCTCACATAATATAAGTTGTATTATATGCAGTCTATAGGGCTTAATAAATAGTAATTTTTTTTTACAACTATTTTACAAGAAACACTAAATATTCAACAGATTGACCTAAAATAATAATTTGTAACAAAGCCTGACAGAAAGTAATATTAAATGTTTACATTTGGTGATCCATAAATATTAATGTGCTGATTTGCATTATGTTGTAGACTGAAGTCAGAGGTGGAACTAAAGAAAATGCTAATGTTATTGTAACAATTTGGAAAATGTGTGAAACAACACTGGTAACGTTTAATTTAAGAGTTTTTGTTTTATCTTAAAACTTTAAGGGATAACTGCTCTAAGTTACTCTAAGTAGTAAAATGAGCTGTGAAACTCTGTGCAAATTCATTCCTGTGTCCTATAATAATGTTCTGATATTCAGGTTGAGACTTTCACAATTCTTTCATTAATGAAATATTCTTTCATGTTTTCATGACAGGGCTTGTGGTAATGGAAGTGAATAGATGTAGAGATCGAGGTGAGAGTTTGAGACAGGACTGAATTAAATCATCCTCTTCACAGAGAACATGGCCAACTGGACTCCTGTGGATAACTGACTAAAGCACAGGTTCTTTACTCTGCTCCTGGAGAACCCCTTGTCCTACACATGGTAGTGTTTTCTGTGCTCTAACACACCTGATCCAGGTAATCAGCTCATTAACAGCTCATTCTGAGTTAAAGTGAGTGTGTTAGAGCAGGAAAAACACATAAATGTGCAGGACAGGAAGTTCTCTAAATGCTATATTACAAACCGCTGAATAATTCAAGCTAGATATGTTATGAAGGAAAATTATATAAATATTACCTTTCTTGTAAAAGATAACTGCGGCTATTATCGATCCAACAGCAATGAGACATCCTGAAACTGAAAGGCCGACATCCCACTTCCAAACATTAAAGACATTACCTAAAATGAAACCAAGATTAGTGTTAGAGATATTTTAAAGAAACTGCAAGAATTATTGCTAACTGCAGAATACACTTTTATTGACAGAACTGTGGCAAATTTACTAATATATATAATATAAAAAATGCATAAGTTATAATACAAAATAGTGTGTTCACCGTGCTCATGTTGTAACGTCGCGACCCGCGACAGCGGAGCAAGCCAACTCACAGGCAGAGCCGAGGCCAGCCCTGGGTCCTGATATGGGCCCGGTTGCTAGGCGACGTTCACGCTGGTGCAATCAACACAAACGCGCTGCAACTGGGCTTCACACTTTAAAAGCCCGTGAGGAGTACAGTTCAGCGCGCGGACATTATATTATGTCACGCTACGCTGTCGGTGGATATATTTAATTAAAAAGAGAACCGATTGAAAAGAAAGGAAACGAAAGGAAAAGGAAAAACACAATAAAAGAAGAACGAGAGTAGATAAACGAAAGTGGAAAGGGTAGTGAAAGAGCGGAGGAGAAAGTTAAGATAAGAGGCGAATATATATATTAGTGTGTGTGTGTACTTGTTTTAGTAAATATAATATATCTAAATAACGATATTTTACTTCTTTGTTAGAAGCCAGAGATCCCAGGTTTGTATCCCGACCTGGTCAATCCATAAATACAATTGCATACAATCCTGATTTGATCACTCACGCATGTCGGTTCCACAACTATAGATTTAGGCTTCAGTTTTACCCTTACATTTGAGCCCTGAATTGTAACATATGTCGTTATTAATCACCTCAACTGTATGTTATAATCTAAGTCTTGGTCTAAGAGATCTTTTTTTTTGTTTGTTTAGACACTATATTACTATTAATGATAACCTCTGCTTCCTTCATGTGATGATGTTGATGAAATCTGCAGTAAAACCTGTTGGAGTCGCTATAATCATAAACAGTGATGCGGCGTTTCACACTGAAGCCCTCAGTGTCTCTGTGTATCTGTGTATCTTCAGCAGGCAGAGTGGCTCCTTCTCTGTCCAGCCACAGAACCTCAGGTTCAGGTTTCCAGCCTCTGGACTCGCACACTAGATTAATCCCTCCTGAGTTATCATATGTGTCCATCAGGATCACCGGGTGGCTTCCCTGAGCTAGTCATTAAACACAAAGTTTTTTTTTTAATTATAAAAGGTACAATCATAATAATCAAATCACATGTCTTAGGATGTTTTCATACAACAGGCCCTGTAGCCAGGTTGATGTGTTATTAGATCATTTGTGCTTATAAAGCAAGTTTGACATTTAAATAACGGAGCTTTGTCTTTGATTGTCCCCAATTTTTATAAGGAAATGATGAATCTGTGAATGGTTGAAAAAAATGTAAAAAACTTCAGCAATCGTCCCATTATAGAAACCATATTGAATAGCTGATTCTTGTCATAAATAACCTATTTTGTATCTTGTGTTGTCGACTATATTAATGGAAATAAGTATTTTAACTCCAAAATAATGCTTAGCACTAATGAAAATATGTGACAAAGAGGGTCTCTGAACGTGTCAAACAGGAGTGTCAATGTTTGGTGAGCATGTTTTTCATATGTTTATAGACACCATGAAAGAAACCAGCATTTGCTCAACTAAATTAAACTGAATATTATGACAAGTCAGAGTATCATGTGTTTTATCCTAGAGCTTTCTGATGGAAAATTGTCCCTTTTTCCTTACAAATATAAGCTGGACTATAGAGCTCCTCATCCTCATTGTGCATTGTGTCACTGTCCAAATACTTATGGACCGGACTGTACATGCACAGTGTAGATAGATCTTGCCACCTGCTGTTTATTGCTCATGCTGTTCTGGCTTTTTATTATTTTCTTTATTTTTTTATTTTTTATTTTAGATTTTTTTTTACTTGTTTTTCCTGGTTTCACAAGCTTGGATGTTTGTTGACCACATTTTCTGAATCAAGGTTTGAATTTCTCTGCCTGGTTTTCCTAATAAACTATTTAATCAGCATTTACATCTGCTTTGAGGTGTTCCTACAGGATATCTGTAGTTTCAAAATAATATATCTTTATTGTAACACTTAATCATTATTATATTATGTTTTGGAAAAAGTGACACGGCATATTATCTCCATCCATCCATTATCTATACTGTTTATCCGTCAGTGTTGTGGGGGAGCTGGAGCCAATCCCAGCTGGCTTTGGGCAAGAGGTAGGGTACTTATTAGCACTGTGATGGGCCAACAAGGTTTTTATTTTAAAATTCTGTACTGAATCTCACCACAATGGCAGCCACCCTTTCTTTAATATCCATTACTATATTAAATCTGCCATTTAATAAAAATATTTTATTGATTAATGTTTAAATCTGACTTTGTAATCCCAGAAAAATGTTTATGCTCTGTTAACAAGAGAAATTTACAAATGTACAGTTTATTATTACCTATAATCTATGGCTGTAATTTTTGATTTTTGAAATTTTGTAATTTTTACTTTTTATGCCATTCTTCTCTGAATTTATACACCATAACAGTTTCTGAGGCATTTTTAGACGTCTGCCTTACAGATAGAAGTCCATTGTTATCATTGCAGCAGTTTAATTTTATTTCGTCCATTTTTTTACGCTTCAGTTCTATTTTCAGTGCGTAAAAATGAGACATAATAGAAAATCACACACAAAAAAAAGGAAAATGTTATTTATCAGGGGTTTTGACAGTGTTGACTCTCAGCTCCTTTACATATGCACATGTTTTTTTGTGTCCTTTTCAGATGTGTCCTGTAACTTAGAGTGAATTAGCCTAATGTGGGACATTTATGCTAAATTTTAGGCTACTTCACCATATGGAACAAGAAATTAAAACGTGTCCCACATTATTGCCCACATTACTGCAGTTCACCCTGTCTAACCTTCTTCTGCATTGTCCAATCTCGAAAATTGCTCTTCACAAACAGAGGCAGTGTGAACAGTAGTGCAAACACAGACCTCACTCAGGTTTGTCTCAACGTTATTCTCTTTAAGTGTCTAAAAGTCACGCTGTTAAATTATAGTTCTACCCGATATAGCTCTATAGTGGCTAGATTAATGTGCTTTCTTTTTTATAAGAGGACCAGAAATCAGTTTTTTCAAAATCAACTTTTATACTCCATTAAATTTACAGAACTCCACCATCTTAGAATTCACACACACACACACACACACACACACACACACACACACACACACACACACACACACACACACACACA
>JAQQZR010000460.1:0-14493 GCA_030068235.1 Notoglanidium macrostoma | reverse complement strand
CACACACACACACACACACACACACACACACACACACACACACACACACACACACACACACACACACACACTATGTAACAATGCTGTTTTCACAAACTTCCTCTTAGTTCTAGATACAGACTTAGAACTCTATTTCAGCAAACATAATGAATGTGTGCGTGTGTTTAATGTGGTCCTCATTCTTGTTCTCAATTACAGTGGATATAACATTTTTTTTATTGTTTAACCCCTGTTAAAATGGCAAGTTTTAGTGATAAAAAAAACTAAGATAACCATGTCAGAACGTTTTCTACTCTCAATGTGAAATTACAACATATAAAAATTAAGTGAAAATCACTCACACAGGTTTTTAGAGAAAAACAGGAAAAATAAAAAAGTTACAATAACCTGGTTGCATAAGTATTCAATTAAATCCAGTTTTATTTGTATAGCATTTTTAACACCAGACATTGTCACAAAGCAGCTTCACAGAAGTAAGGTAAAAAAAACAAGTTAAAAGTTTACCAGGGAGTCTGCCAGGAGACCTACAGCAACATTAAAGGAGTTTCAGGAACATCTGACACGTACTGATTACTCTCTACATGTCACAACAGTCTCCTGTGTTCTTCACATGTCTGGGCCGTGGGGTACGGGGAGATACAGAAGCTCTTTCTCACAAAAACATCCAAGTCTGACTAAATAACCCTAAACTACCTGTAGCAAAATGTGTTATGGTCCGATGATAACAATTCCAAAAGCAATAAAAAAAATCCATAATTCCAAAAGATATGTTTGGCACAAAAAACACACATCACCAACAGAAGCCCACCTCCAGGTGAAGCACGGTGGTGGCAGCATCATGCTTTAGGGCTGCTTTTCTTCTGCCAGAACTGGAGCTTTTATCAAGGCGGAGGGAAGCATGAAAAGCTACAAATACCAGTAATTATAGTGCAGAACATTCAGGTGTCTGCTAGTAATCTAAAGATGGAAAGGAACTTCACATTTCAGCACAACAATGACCCAAAGCTCACATCCAAATCTACAGAGGAACGGCTTCACCAAAAGAAAGTCAGTGTTTCTGAATGTCCGAGCCAGAGCCCAGACCTGAATCCAACTAAAACTCTGTGGGGTGACCTGATGCAGGCTGTACACAGGAAATGACCTCACAATGTTATGGCTCTAGAATGTTTTTGGAAGAAAGAGTGGGAGAATGTTGCTAAATCAAGATGTGCCTGTGTCCATCAGATGCATTTTTTGTGCTGATAGCCATAATCTCATTTTCAGAATGTTCTCAAGCGTGAACAATGTCAACAAGCTTATTGTTGCTAGGTTACAAAAAACATCTTCTAGTACTTCAGAGTTTCTTTGTAAGGAATGTCAAGTCTCTATTTACTTTTTGAAAGATTAGCTAAAACGATGAGTAAAAAATTGTTTATTTCAAATATTGATCATGGTAACCCTTCAGTGTTAGATTGTAAATAACTGGGATGACAGTGACAGCATGGACCAGTTTCTCTTCTGCCACTGCAGACAGGGTTGCAATTGCTAGTCCCACCCCTTCTTGATTTTGATTGGCCGAGGATGCTAAGCACTGTCAATAGCAACTTGTATATGAAAATAGACACTGCCAGTGCAAAAACACAATTGGTGGCCACAGGCACTAAAAGTGGGAAAAGTTCTGACCTGATTTATTTTAGTTCCATCCTTCACATCATAAAAATCTGCCATTCCAACAGTGGTGTGTAACTTTTTATATCCACTGTAAGTCATGCTATGGGAACAGAAATACTGCTGTACATAAGAGGAAAAAAATTAAACCTATAGGGGACTCAGTCCCCACAAGTACAGGTGTTTGTGTGTGTGTGTGTTTGGGCTCCAACTAATTTCTGTCAAGCTTTTGTATCTTGGTGTGGACCAAATGTCCTCACAAAGATAGGAATATCTGACAGTTTTGACCTCGTTGGCCAGACTGTTGGGGAAAACTGTTAGCAGTATTAATAATAATGTCAAAGGAAGGTCCTGACAAGGATAAGACAACAATCTCAAGGTAATGCTAAAGCAGTAAAGTTTGTTTTTCTATATTTTTCATCTGATTACTCAGCCATGTCTTTAACAATATTAATTTCAACCTGTTAGCATAAACACATGCATTTCTGTTATAAAGATGTTTCTCACAACATGTGAATACTTTTATAATCACTGTACATGTACAAGGAAGTTTAGTGTGCAGTACTAAGACTACAGAAGGAAAAATATAGATGTAAGGTAAAAAAGGATAAACAGGCATGTGAAACGGCATTGTGCGTGTTGTGTGTGTGCAGGGGTCAAAGTTACTGTATTTATATAAATGACATGCTAGTGCAGAAACTAAAGGCGTAAGAAAGACAGACGTCCTTGATTATCTCACGTTTAAACAATGAGAACTGGCTACATCAAAGAGGAAGGCTTGTGAACAGAGCTGTGTTTGTTAGTGTCTTTTGTTTTCTTTAAACAATACACACAGTTGCTGAGAAACCACTGAGAATCTGAGCTGAGAATCTAATAAGCAAGTAATCTAATCTCAAACAAAGTGATATGAGAATGAATATTAAACTTTTATTCAGAATCTACAAAACACAAGCTTCATTGCATCTTCAGTAGAGGAATATACACAGTGATGTTCTAAATCCAAGTGCAGTCGATCAGTCAAGACCGTCTGAAGTTAAATTCTTTACTGCTACAAGGCTTAAGAAGCCAAATAATTCTCCTGAAATTATTCAGGAAAGGAACACATGTCAATAAAGATCATGTTACACAGTAGTGAGTCTCTGGTTAGCGAGCAGTTACACAGTAAGGCGTGACGCTCTCCTTTATGACCACAATAGCTATAAAAGCACAGAATTTCATTTCACAAATCTGCTTTTTAAAATAATTTTATTTGTATAACACATTTAACCATATATCATGTAACTCCTGACCCATGTTATGATTCAGGTGTAATAAATGTTATTTATTAAGAATTATTGCTTAATAGTTAATTATTAAATCTATTTTTTTTCATATGTAAAATATAATTTTGACTCTAATCCTCCACACGGTGACCATAGTCTTTCCCTCTGTATTCTTGATCTTCCCTTCCATAACCATATTTTTCCTCTTAGTGATCCTAATCTTCCTAGTAATCCTAATCTTACCCTCAGTAACCCTAAACTTCCCTCAGTGACCCAAATCCTCCCCTTAGTGACCCTAATCTTCTACCTCAGTGAGCCTAGTCACTGAGGTAGACTAATCTTAGACCCTAGTCTTTCTGGTAGCCCTAATCTTATTATTGTTCATAAATCTCCTCACAATGGCCCTAATCTTCCTTTCATTATTCTTGATCAAGCCTACAGTGACCCTAAATGTCCCCACAGTAACTCTAATTTTTCCCTCAATAACTCTAATCTTCTCCAGTTACCCCAATCAGAAGATATCTGCAGTTTGTTTCTGGAAAGAAAGCCTTCAACACTTATTTCCTAAGAATCACAGTGAACTTCATTAGCTATAGCAATAACAAGCCAAATTTCAGGAGTTTGTGTTGGATTGGGGGATTTGGTACCACAGTGAGGCGAAAATTAAAATAGCTTCCTGAACCACACACCTACTTCACAATAATAACACTTACAAATGAGTTACTCACAATTAAGCTATTGCAAAATTAGCTAGATTTGCTTTTCTTGATGGAAATATACAATGCCTATAAAGAGTTAAAGAAAGGGCTTAAACGAAAGAAAAAAAGAAGGCAAAAATAAAAACTAACAAAGCTTGTCAGCATGTTGTTGATGCTGTTGTATTCCAGGTGGTTGCTAGCGTGTTGCTAGGCAGTTGCTATGGTGTTACTATGGAATTCTATGTGGTCAGGGGGCATTTACTTTAGGGTTTCAGGGAATTTATCAGTTGGGGGACTTATTTTTTGCGTTTGGTGGTATTTAGTGTGTGTCTGTGTGTGTGTGTGTGTGTGTGTGTGTGTGTGTGTGTGTGTGTGTGTGTGAAGGGTATTTATTTTACAGTTTGGGCTAGGGCAGCATGGTGGTGTAGTGGTTAGCGCTGTCACCTCACAGCAGCAAGGGGTTCGATCCCAGGATAGACCAGGGTGCTTTTCTGTGTGGAGTTTGCATGTTCTCCCTGTGCCTGCGTGGGTTCCCACAGGGTACTCCAGTTTCCTCCAACAAACCTAAGACATGTTGTTGGGGTTCAAGATGGTGGTGCACACAGATGCAGTGAATTAGTGCTCCCAGCGATGTCCTGCAAATTTCATTGTGCAGGAAAACATGCAATTAATAAGGTATTCTATTCTATATTGATCTTTAAGTTTTATGCATTTAGCTGTGTGGGGGTAGTTTTGTTTGTACATTCAGCAGTGAGGGGATATTCGCTTTTGTGTTTGGGGCGTTAACACGGGTGTATTTGTTTTAGATTTGTGGAATTTAACAGTGTGGTGGTATTTTGGGGGTTGAGAACTTCAGCACTGGTGAGGATATTACCGGCGCGTTACTTACCAAGTGACACTTTAAACGGCTCAATCAGCTGCTCAGGGATTTTGTGATGGCTTTTCGCAGTGTGAGTTTAAAGTGCTGACTTCAATCATCAGCTAGAACTTTGTTTGGTCTTGATACTTCATATAAAAATGAAGATATAATGAATTTATTAACGTAAACAAAATATAATATTTTCGACTGCGTCATGCTCATGCTTACTAGAGTAATCCAGCGCAAAAGTGCGCGCACACACACACACACACACACACACACACACAAGCGCATGCGCTCTAACGTGACTTGGTGCGCGGTGGGGGAGGTGCAACCCACCGTACAGGCAGTTTGGCGCACGCGTGCATGTGTGTGCATGTGTGTGTGTGCGTGTGTGTGTATGTGCGCGTGCGGGGGAGGTGTGCAACTCATCGTACAGAGAGTTTGAGGTGTGTGTGTGCGTGTGTATGTGTGAGTGGCGTAGTGCGCAGTGTGGAGAGGTGTGCAACCCATCATGCAGACATCGAGCGGCGGGAGACGAGTTTGATCTGAGTTTTTAATTTTTGTTCAGTTTTGGGTTTACTGTGTTGAAACAGAAAAGTAAAGTTAAAAACTGCCCACCTCATCATATTATCTAGGATGTGCTGGAAAAAAAAGATATATAACACTTGCATATTACACATTTGTAAATGCTTTGTTTACTACGCTAAAAGAAGCCCTGCAATCAAGCCGACAAATGGAAAATTTCACATGGTCACCCGTGATTCAGTTCTGCAGCAAAATCCTATGGGGAGATAAGATGAAGATCAAAGCGTAGCAGAATGATGGGAAGAGAAGAGTATGGAGAAGGGAAGGAACTGCTCATGATCTGAAGTGTACCACCTCATCTTCTGGTGTGGGTGTGTATGGCTGCCTGTGGAACTGGTTCTGTTGTATTAATTGATGATGTCACTGCTGACAAAACAGCAGGATGAATTCTGAAGTGTACATGGCGATATTATCTGCAAACATTCACACACATGCTTCAAAACCCATTGGACAGAACTTCGCACCTCAGATGGACAATGACCTGAAGTGTACTTCGAAAGCAGCTCAAAACATTTCGAGCTAAGTGGAATGTTCTGCAATGGCCTGAGTCAATCACCTGAGCTGAGTCCAACTAAGCTGCATTTCACTACTTGAAGGTAAAAGTGATCATAAAACAACCCAGGAACAGGAAGAAGGTGAAAACAGCTGAAGTAAAGTGGTGGCAGAGCTTCACCAGGGAAGAGACTCAGTGTCTGGAGTGTGCATGGGTTCCATACTTCAGTCAGTCAGTGACTACAGAGGATTCACAATTAAAGTATTAATAATAACCATTTCATTTATGATTATTTTAGTTTGCCCAATTTACTTTAGGTCCCTTAAAACAGAGGCACAGACATGTACAAAAGTGCTAATACCCGTTCCGTTCACACGGTTTGGATGTAAATATCCTTAAATTAAATTTATTGATTTTGGTTTTGGAGAAATTGGCAAACGGGGCAATCTATATTTGCACTTTGGGGAAACTCACAGTCAGGGGGTATTCATGTTTGGGTACTGTGGTGAATAGCAGGCAAGGTGGTGTTTATGCATGTGAGTGACTAGACAGAAGATTAGCATTAGGGGAAATGGCTCCGAGTGTCATGAGATTGGAACTGACAAACATTCCATTGTGTACTTTTTAAGGGTGTCTACTACAAACATTCAGATTTAAACATAAATTATTTAAAAATGATAAACTTAATCAAAACTAAATATTTTACAGCACACTTATGACCAAGAGCTTCAAGACACAATTTGAATGGAGTTAAATGTTAAGAGCTTCAGGCTGGATTAATCGCATATCACAACTCGAATCACGTTAGATCATGTGGTAGTGATGCTATCTAAACATGCCTGAATTTCATTTCCAAGGGATGCATATTTTTGTAGCTGCATGACAAGGATTAAAAACAAACAAGATCAAAGAACAAGATACTGATGAAAAGGCAATGAACAAATAAATGGATAGTAAAAAGAAATAGATGAATAAAAATTACATTCTGTAAATAATTATTTTGTAAAGACAAACATTTTTATATCCTGTTGCCATGGGTAACCATCGCACACAGAAACCAACATGTTCCCAGTAGTGAGATGGGTGACGGTGTGGGTGATGTTAGGAATTATAAGAACTGCAACTCATCACGCTAAGGTGTGTAAGAACCGGTCCTAGCAGGGAGGAGAAGAGGAACAGGAGTACGGAGAAAGGAGGTGTGTGTGTGTGTGTGTGTGTGTGTGTGTGTGTGTGTGTGTGTGTGAACTTTATGGAGCTGCTTGAATCTTTCAGGCTTTATCAGTCAAACTCTGGAACACACACATTGTTTTTTTACTTTCTTTATCAGGTGGTTCCATTTGATTTGTTTGTTACTGCAGCTAAATAATACTAAACCTAAAGTTAACCCTGACTTCAGTAATCCTAATTCTGGTCTTGCTAGTTAGACAACTACCTATAACTAGTCTACCACTAGAGTCTGGTCATTTTTGCTGAGTAACATGGCCAGGAACAGCATCTGAGAAGAACAACCACAGACTGCTATTTTAGCATAAGGCATGGAAGGAGGTGATTCAGGAAACAGCTGACAATTACATGTAACCAGCGTGTTTTAGTGTAGTCACGGAATTAAGCAGTCTGTAACGCTAACCTCAACCTCAGTAACCTCAGGAAGTTAGTCTCTAGTGTTACTAAGCTAGACCTATACCTTTTTTTAGAGTCTGGTACTTTATGTCACCAGAAGTGACCAAGAACCTTCTAAATTAACAGTAAGAGTGACTCAGAGTCCATTGGCAAACTTGTTCAGCTTTTAGTTACTGGCACCGAGGTTTAAAATCATTTGCTGTATCTTAGAGAGGTTGAAAGGTTAAGTCCTGGTTGTTGTGTTCAGGTTATGAGTTCAGATCCCAACTCCACCACGCTGTCACTGTTGGGCTCTTTGGCGAGATGCAGAACCCTGCTGAGCTGTAACCTCCTGTCTCGTTGGTTGTATGTTGTTTTGCACCAGATAAATGAGGTAAATTTACATATCCTCTGATTATTTTCTGTTAAAGATAAAATCATCCAAACATCTCTGAAACATCAAAACTGCATTTAAACCCCACAAAGAGCTAAAACCTGTATAAAAGCATAGGAATGAGGAAATATATGAGGTAAAAATCAACAAGAGGCTAAACGGAAGGATCTATGCATAAACACACACACACACACACACACACACACACACACACACACACACACACACACATACACAAACCATGCATTCACAAACAAGGAAGATATTTATTCAGACTTTGTTTAGATGTAATTACTCATACATAAAACTGGCCTTAACTATAATCTCTTTAATCTCACTTTACTTTTATTTTTTAATTTTACTTTAATTGTATTAGTTAATTTATTAGTTCTGTTTAAATATAATAATAATCATAAGAAGAAGAGTAGGAAGATGAATAGTACCAGAAGAATTCTGTTTATCATCAGCCTCGAGTATTTTTTGCTAAATTTTTCGGATGTTAAACTGCAAAGCCCGAGGCTGTGTTTATAGGCTCCAAAGCAAACGCTGAGTTTTACAGCTTTACATGACTGAGAGAGGGGACGGGTTCCTGAGCCGTCCGTTACCTCCCTGCCTCACCTCACTCACTGTTTACTGAAAGCTATTTACTTTATTACTTTTATTACATTTATTAAATAATCTATTTAATAAATCATATTTAAATTATAGAGATGATGTTGAGGTCATTTTTATCTAACAACAGTAATAACTGATACAAGTGTGTGTGTGTGTGTGTGTGTGTGTGTGTGTGTGTGTGTATGTGTGTGTGTGTGAGAGAGAGAGAGAATCAGGAAGGTGATGATGGTGCCTTTGCCTTCACTGCCTCTTATTTCCACTCCACCTGTACAGCACACTCACACACACCTGCTGGCAGGTGCATGGGCATGACCCTCCGTCCTGCGGCGTGCAGACTGACACCAACATGAAGATAAAAACTAAATATTAAACTTATATTGCTGAAAAACCTGAAGAAATGCTTCAAGAGGCCAGTGAAAAAGCAGGAAGTCATCTGCACTGCAGGCTCACAGACACACCTTCCCTTCTGCACACACACACACACACACACACACACACACACACACGCACACACACACACTCATCAACTTTGCCATTATTGTGGAAACATGTTATTACAGGTAGTTCCTATCCAACCAGTCCGCGCCGCACCTCCTCCTCTCACATCCAGGAAAACTGGCCATGAGAAAACAAAAGGCACTGAAAGAGGAGGAACAGGTGGATGACAAGGAGTGGAGGAGGAGGAGAGCACACCAGCTTTATAAACCACCCAGCATCTCCCTCAGCTCATTTCCAGTCATATTTGTTCACACACACACACACACACACACAAACACACACACACACACAATCCTTATTGGATTATGGCCTCCGCAGTGACTGGCAATGGGCTTCCGAGCGGGTGTAAGATTTTCACCACCATGCCTGACATCCTCTTCATCCCGGAATTTGTAAGTAACGAATGTCTGTATGTGTGTATTTGTATGTGTATTTGTGTGTGTGTGTGTGTGTGTGTGTGTGTGTGTGTGTGTGGTCATGCATCCGCTAAATGAGGTAAGTTAATCGGGATCTTCTTGTCGCTTGATTGAAACCAAAGTGCAGGTCACGCTTGAGCACTGAAGGGTTGTGGGTGTGTGAGGAGCTGGACAAGTGCAAAGCCAAACACACACACACACACACACACACACACACACCACACCTCTATTACATTACATGAACATGCTCTGTTAAGAAATGCTAGATGGATGTCTAAATTTCTAGAGCTCAGTAAATAGCAGATGGAGGAAATATTACACACAATTCATAACATTTCCATAGAAACAGGCTGTTTCAGGAGGAAAAAGTGCAAGGAACGAGCTTCTGAGACTGTAGAAGGTGAAAGCTGTAGAAGACTGTAGAGACTGTAGAAGGTGAAAGGTGAAGGCACTTTGTGCCTGATTTGTGCTCCTTCTGCTGATAGTCGAGGGCGCTCGCTGCTCTGACTTCCTGGAAGCTTCTTACAGGTGAATAGAGTTTATGTAGAAATTATAACACCTACATCTGCAAACTTGTTCTATTTATTCACTAATTATAACCTTATGGTTGTTTGTGTTATAATTTATAGTTATAATAGATTCCCAGAAGTTGTCTCTCCTCTGAAATGATTAAACAGATAACATTTCTGTGTAAAGATGCAGTGTGAGGTAATGATCATCTGGATTTAGTGATTGTGTAAATAAATTCACTATATTGTCCAATTTTATTACAGGTGTTGATTAATGCAAAACTATTAATATTACATAAAATTTCATACTTAACAGTCTGCTGTTCTGAATAAAACCACCCTAAGTGCTGTTGTACTGATGTGCATTCCTGAGTCTTGAGAGAAAAGCATCAACACACCATGGTCTGTGTACATAAAGCTGAACACACTGTTGAGTATTTGAACACGACACAATAGCTGGCGAAGATTCTGACGCTGCTGGAATTACCAGTTCACTTGCTTCAAAACGTTTCTCTAACAGTTTTAGAACTGGTTCAAACAACAGTTTACAGCTTCAGCTGGGGTTCTGTGTCCTGAGGCCAAAAATCCAGCAACTCTGTCTGTGTTTAAATTTTAAATAAGTTATTAAAGTGACTTCCTAATTTTTTTCTAAACAAAATGGACCAAAGGGTAATTTTTATGAAACATTATATACTTCTGAAATGAAATATTGAACTTTCCTTTATGAGTTTTGATTGCTAAGCCAGGATAATTTCCACAAACAACTTGAAACACATTTTGGGATAACCTTTGGAACTTTTATTTAAGATAAGATAAATATATTGATTCAGAGGGAGGAGGAAGTACAAAATACAGTCAAATAAAGTTGAATATTATAACAAAAGTCTATAAAAGAAGGAATTGCACAATGTATTGCACTTTTAATGTTCAGATTAATATTTCAACTTTGCATAGTAAAAGTGATCATTTCAAAAAGAGGATAAATAATCATTAACAATAGTTTAATACAGAACTTGTAGCTAATACAGAAATTTGGCATGAAGACAAATTATAAATGAATATTAATGTAATATTTCAGATAGAAGTATGATATAATGCCATATAGCTGTATATAGAGTAACAGAAGTAAGGTTTAGATGAATAATTCCCGTCCAGATGAGATCAGTGTCGATGTAAATGGACTAATTAAATTGAACCCATTAAATGAATCTGATCCTCTCTCCATCCTCCTTTCTGTGAGAACCTCAGTGGAGCCCAGTTTCTTCAGTCTGTTCAGTTTCTCCTTCATGTGTAAGGCAGAACATCTTGGAGTTCACCAGCTCTACACCTGCTCCATGGATGAAAATGAGCAGTTGAAATAAAGTAGTTCCTCTAGAAGCTCACCGCTGTACTGAAAGTTCTCCTTGCAGCCTTTAGCACTTTATCAGCTGTGATTTATCTCTGTACCAAAATAAAACATTCCAGATCTGAACTACAAGTAACTCAACCTGCAAATTAAAACAGGTTTTGGGTTTCGGTATTTTTTTCCTGAGCTGTTAGCAAACTTATTTGATGAAGGTGTGCTGATGTACTTGAGCACGTAGCTGATAAGTGAAAACTGAAAAAATAACGTTTCATTACGGGGTGACTTTATGAAATATCAATGAGCGATATCTGACTGCAATGTTTACACAATCAGAGTTGCATCAATGCTGGTGAGATTTCTTTCTTCTTTCTGAAATTAAAAGCCCTTCACAGCCTGTAACTGCTTATTTGATTAAGGTGGAGTCTTCAGCGTGTGGTGACACGAGTGCGCAATAACAAGCAGCTAATTCACCGTGACACGATGTTCACGATCACGCAACTTCTGTACAATTCCACTCACACCTCCTTCATTATTGTTTATTACTATTATAGCGTGAATGATCTGGGAAAAAAAGTTCTAAATTTGAAATCCTTACTAGTTTTTAGAATATTTTTTTGTGAAAATACATTTATCAGAACTGACTGAAGATCTTTCAAGTCTTTTTTCTATTCAAATATTTCTAATGGCAAAGGACTTCATGTTTCTGAAGTTTAAAATCAACAATAAATAGCTCAACAAAATTTATTCTACATAATTGCTGCTAATTTACCTGTGTAGAAATATCAGTTAATTTCTGTAAATTAAAATTAACTAAAATTTTTTAAACAATAGAAAAGAAAAACTTTAACAAAAGAAGTAAAAAAAAGCAATAATAAATACCTTTTAAAAACACCCAAAGATTTATTGCAATAATAAATACTTAAAAAACATCTACAAGGTTGCAACTATTCTGAATAATTTTTTTAAAAATGTGTAAAAAATTGATTTAATTTCTGTAATGTGAATGATTTCCTCACTTGAATGTTTGGATTCTGGGAGTTTTATCCCTTTCTGAGTGTTTTAGAGTTTACAGTCTGATGTGACGTGTTTGTTTGACAGATTTTCGGAGGTTTGACGTGGTGTCTGGTGGCTTCCACTCTAGTGAGTCCTGCGAATCCTCTGGGCTGGGTGATGTTCGTCTCCATCTTCTGCTTCATCTTCACCACCCTGTGGTTCCTCATCTTCCTCTGCGGAGGAAACCAGAACAGCGTGTGGCCCGGCCTGGTAATTACACACACACTCACACACACAATTATTGTAATTTGCACCTGTAATGTGACTCATTTTGTTATTAAACCTTTTTGTCAGTCAGGTTAGGCTGGGAGTGGCATTACAGCTCATAGATAACACAATAACATAATCACACTCATTACCGTGCCTATAAATACCCGTCCTTATTATCAATAACATTATTTTTAGTAAATTAAAGTGACCTTTTTTGCCCCACAGGACTTATATTAAATGCCAATAGGGTTACTCAGATAATTATGAAATAATATTACAGTAATAAAACACGTTGTAATTTTGGTAATGAAGCAAAATAAAATCTATTTTAATCAAGTTTTTAATACACGCTCAATCACAAGTTGAAAATCAAAAAAATCTTTCTCTTTCTTTCTTTCTTTCTTTCTTTCTTTCAGGATGCTGGGTATCATTTCATCGCAGTGCTTTTCTATCTGAGCTCATCAGTAGCTTTGGCCTACGTCACACTCTACTACAAGACTTTGTTAAATGCAGGAGGCAGTGTCCTTAAGACCTATCAGGAGGACATTGCTGCTGTGGTAAGAAATACACTGCATATAAAATGTATTTATTTTATTGTCATACACATTTATGTTACATTATATATTCAATTAAATTAATAACAGGAACTAGATGTAGACATTTTATTTTACTTGTATATAGGAATAAACATTAAAGAACAGCAAATAAACAACAAATCCATTTCATTTCTAATAATTCTTCTTCTGTGTGTGTGTGTGTGTGTGTGTGTGTGTGTGTATGATCAGGTGATGTCTTATATAACCACGCTGCTCTATTTCCTCCATGCCATATTCTCTACGCTCCGGTGGAAATCCTGCTGAAGAGAAATAAGACAAAAACATTAAACCATCATCATCATTAGACCATCATTACCTCAAAAACAAAATCCAAAAATACATCTGACACTACAACTAAAACAATTCCAGTTGTAAAAAAAAATAATAACGTGCCCAGTAGGGGGCAGCAGTTGAACCTGACACCATTTAGTTTCCTGCTGATGGCCAGAAGGTTATGAGATCGAATCCCAGAGTTTGCTACTTTTAAAGTCTTAACTATTTCTTGACCTTTGACCCCCAGCTTCCTTTCAAAGATGAGTTATGTAAAGAAAACCTTAAATAAAGTTAGATAATCACACAAATACATTAAAAACATTGTATCTGAATTATTTTTTAGATCTCTGTAAACGCATTTAATAAAATTTAATTGTTTCCTATTGTTCATTTGTTACAACTTTTGAAACATATCAAAGAGCAACGTGACACCAGACTCATGCTCAGCTGATGCACAATCACGGTATATACATTACACACACGTACACATGTACATTTTATTCTTATTCTGATTTGTTCTTGAGTTGTTTTTGTGTTTCTTCACTGTCTCTTTCCTGAACTGTTCTGATCTCAGATCTGTAAATACAACTTTAAAAGGTTTCACTAAAGAACAGATCCTAACAGATCTTAGTCAAGAGCCATGACCTGAGGACTCGGATGAATAAATATGTTTTAGACACAAATCTGACCTTTTCTTATGTAAGAGAGAGAGAGAGAGAGAGTGAGAGAGAGACAGACAGACAGACAGAGAGAGAGAGAGAGGGAGGGAGGGAGGGAGAGAGACTGTTTGACTTTTCAATTCTTTATTAGAAGACCATTTGTAGCTGTGTATATACAAAAATAAGTAAATAAAAGGAACAGACAAAAGAAAATGTAATATCAAGTGCACCCGCATGTACATATGTACACACACAGACCCATATATACACACGAAAAAAATGAACACACACGCACACCTATATGTAGATACTGTATATACAGTATCTCACAAAAGTGAGTACACCCCTCACATTTTTGTAAATATTGTATTATATCTTTTCATTCGACAACACTGAAGATATGACACTTTGATACAAGGTAAAGTAGTCAGTGTACAGCTTGTATAACAGTGTAAATTTGCTGTCCCCTCAAAATAACTAAACACAGCCATTAATGTCTAAACTGCTGGCAACAAAAGAGAGTACACCCCTAAGTGAAAATGTTCAAATTGTGCCCATTTAGTCATTTTCCCTCCCCGGTGTCATGTGACTCGTTAGTGATGTTAGATGTTAGTTAATCCTATCAAAAGCCTTTTCCTGGTCTAATGACAGTAGACCCACCCTCTTCCCTTCTTTTTAAAACATTTCAATAACATTTCATACCAAATCAATTCAATTCAATTTTATTTGTATAGCGCTTTTAACAACAGACATTGTCACAAAGCAGCTTCACAAAAGTA
>JAQQZR010000459.1:0-14493 GCA_030068235.1 Notoglanidium macrostoma | reverse complement strand
AAATTGTAAGATTTCTCAGTTTAAACATTTATGTTATCTATGTTCTGTTGTGAATAAAATATTGGCTCATGTGATTTTAGTTTTCATTTAATTCAAATTTAAAGAACTTCCCAATTTTTCTGGAATTCGGGTTGTAGTATAAGAGAGCTGAATGTAGATGTGAGATGACATAAGATCTCCAGGTGACTACTAAACATGAAGAAGCTTTTCAGCTTTAGTTAGAAAGCTTAGAAACTAAAGAAACCACCCAAGTGACCCCATGTTTGCTCTTAGAGTAGGTGTGTTTTAACCATAAACAGCGCACCAGAACTGAATGTAGATGTGAGATGCCATAGGCTCTCCAGCTGCCTCCTAAACATGAATAAGCTCTTCAGCTTTACTTAGAAAGCTCACAAACTAAAGAAACCACCCCAGTGACCATATGTTTGCTCTTTTCACTTTGTGGATAGCAGCAGATGGAGAAGCATGCATATACAGAGAAGTGTTTGGACTCCGATGAGCCTGTGAAAACTTCAAGGCCCTCAAAAGCTTACAAATATGCTAATGTGGCCTGTATTTAAAAATAAATAAATAAATAAATAAACATATGCCTATTTGCATCAAATTCTTTTCACAATCCCAGTCAGCATGTGTGTCATTATACACTCCTACAATACAGTGGTTGCTTAAGAAAACACAGTTTATCTTACAGATTTTAAATAGCTCAAGATTCAGATAACTGTCTCTCAGACCATGAGTCAAATCAAGCTACAATTTCTTATACTGCATTGTAATGCCTATATAAGTGGATTTCTAAAGTTGACTAGGTTACTTAAACATGGAGGCCTTCATTCTATCACATTGCAGCACTCACGTCACAGCTGTAGCATTAAGCTACATTCATGAAGTGTTTATAGTATGTTCATCTACGTTCTATGCAACTTGGTGAGAACTAGCTACTCTTGGTGCAATCTGCACCAGTTTTTGGTGTGGCCTGATGCCGGCGGCCAGGGGGGGGGTTCGCCGAGAGTGATGTGCCGGGAGCGGTGTGCCGAGAGCGGATGTGCCGGGAGCGGTGTGCCGAGAGCGGTGTGTGAGGAATCGGAAGTGCGGCGAGCCGGCCCCTAACAACCAAAATACTTTCAAACATCTCTGTATTTATTATCGGAGTGCACATTCCGCCCAGCGTTAAAAAGCTTGTATGTAGCACCTTGGTCCTGGAGAAACGCTGTCTCGTCTCACTGTGCACTGTATTACATGTATATTGTTGAAATGCCAATAAAAGCCACTTAACTTGACTTGGCTAAAACTGATCATGCAAAGCAAAATGTAGGTCCTGAACACATGAACATTGACAATAGGTGATACTCACGCTACACAAGCAAAAGAGATGAGCCCGATCAGCCTAATGGTGGCGCAAAGCAAAGCATTTTACGTTTTGGCTCATACCCCAAATATCGAATGTCCTATAGTGAAAATTGTTCTTGCTAATTATTACTTGGATTTTCCCAACAAAAAGGCCTCAAGAGCCATTTAGCTCTGCATACTAATTTTTTAAAAATAATTTGCTTAATATGCAAAATCTACTTTTGAGAATTTGTTCTAGGATTCTCAGCAGAGTGCAAGAGTTTACATTTATTAGCTATATGGTCACCAGAGGTCAATAAATTCTAATGAGGCAGAGAATAATCTAATTACACAGCTCCAAGTCAAGGTTATCATAGAAATATTGCAATCAAATTTGGTGGTCAGGTCCCACATCCCAATGCCTATTGAGGCAAGTCAAATGACACATACCCACCAGCAGGGAGTACTATAATAAATATATTTACCTTTGGTCTATATCTTCACATCTGTAGGGAATAGAGTAAAACGTATCTCAGCAGAATTCCTGAGTCCTGAATCTTTTTTCAATTTGGTTTAATTACTTTTGGCTGATATATTTTCTGCCATCTTTAATTTGCTAAAAATCAACAAAAAAATGCACACCTTTAAAAAAAAATAGTCCTACGCTGTTCATCTAAGCACCATAAAATATTAAATCTGGAAAGTAGAGAATTTACTGACAAAATCATACTAAAACAAATCTGATGTGGCCAAAACCACTATAAGCCAATACAATTTTAGGCCATTGAATGTATGGACTAAAATTGCCACATCTTCTGAATGAAATGTTTTTCTACTTTACAATAGACAGTCAATAGGACACTCTTTACCTACCACTCAAAGGTCATAACAATTGGTCCATAGGGGGCACCATAACTAAAAAAATGCAACTCTGATCTAGGAGGATAAAATTTCCCACGTCTTGTATTTGACTTAAAATGTCAGTTTGATGCTGTTAGGTAAAATTCTATGTCTACATTTTTCTACTAGCATTTTTCTATCCACTAACTTTAATTTTGTTTTCATTGTGTCATGTTTCCCCAAGTTAGCATATCAATTGACCCAAACCCAGCACACCCCACCAGCTTTCCTAGACCATTTGTCTGTCCCATTGTCTTCTGTGTCTTTACTTTCACACCTTTACACTCACCCACATCCTTACATACACACATTAACACACACACACACAAATCCTAACATACACACTCTAACATAACATACACGTATCCTGGCACACACACATTAACTTGACCCTATTATTAAAGTATGATTAGTTGTAATTGAACTATGAAGTGCGGCCCAAATAAGGATGGGTTACCTTTTGAGACTGGTTCCTCTCAAGGTTTCTTCCTTTTGTTATCTCAGGAAGTTTTTCCTTGCCACCGTTGCCATCGCCACAGGCTTGCTCATTAGGGATATAAATTTATATAGATAAATTTATAAATTCATAAATTCAGCACTATACAAATAAAGTTGAATTGAATTGAGCATTCCAATGTAGCACTCACACACACCTACACCCTCCCGGAAGGACATTCACACCTTTCACACCCAACAGGCCATTTTTCTTTGTTTCTCCCTTCCTGTACCCCTACACCTACCCTACCCACCCCCCACCCCCAACACACACTCACACACACAGATGCACAAACACACATGTACACACACCAAGGCTACTGTATATAAGCTTGTCTGCCACAATAAACGTTGGATTTGAGCATACACCTACATGCTGTGTCTATGTGTCTGCTTGATCCCCGGATCCGAAACAGGCGAGAAACTTTCACCTACGGAAGTCAGATCAAACCTGAGAGAACGGAATCATCGCCGATACAATTTTGTCCTAACAGATGCCCATTGCATCACCAAACCAATCTTACAGGCATTTATAATCATAGTAATCACCTAATAATAATAAACAACTAAATAAAGTTTTTTTTTTCCAAGTAAAATTTGCATCAATTCTTTTCACACTTCCAATCAGCATGTGTGTTTTGTGTATGTGTGTTTCAGTCATGGCATGTTCCTACAATACAACAATTCATCTTTTTGCTATATGGTTTAATTACCTTTCTGATGTCACTTGTATCCAAAACAAAAAAAGCCTCAAGAACCAATTGGTAACTCCCACTACAAAAGTTAATTTGTATAATTGGTCTGTGGTAGCTCAGTGGATAAGACATTGGACTAGTGATACAGGTCGTGAGTTCAAATTCCAGCTCCGCCAAGCTGCCACTGCTGGGCCCTTGAGCAAGGCCCTTAACCTTCACTGCTCACTTGTATAAAAAAAAATAAGGTGTTTATAAGTCGCTCTGGATAAGGGCGTCTGCCAGAAAATGATGTAAATGTAGTCAAACTCATGGATTCACATAAAACATGAAACACACACACAGGAGGAGATTCTGAGGTCATACAAACCACTCAGAATCTCCTGTGTGTGTTTCATGTTTTATGCCTCAAAAGGCATGGTCATATATAGAGGGCAGAGCTAAGGTCAGCTGTTTCCCAGGAATCATAAGTCTGATTGAAAACAAAAACACAGTGAGCTAATCTAATTTGACAGGGTTAAAACTTAGGTGTTGTCATGAAACTTAAATCGGTATGTTCAGGTGGTGACCCATTAGTACCAGATGCAATCTCACTTAAATTGGTTACTGGAGCATATTGCTTGGAAAACAGCCTTTTGAGCCTTATTTTATTGATGAAAAAACAGAAAGTTATGTTATATATGCAATACTATTTTAGATTTTTCTCTACCGTATTGATGTCAAACTACTCAGGAGAGTGTAAAGTTCAATAATTATCAAAAAAATTTACATTTATAAATAATTTGGCCACCACATGTCAATTAATTCTGAGGGGGAGAAGGTTTACTTAAATAGCTATAAATAATGATTGGTCATATGGATTTGAACCAAACTGGAAGTACATATGAAGAGTTCAAATGTAAATGCCAACAAGTGCCAACCTGGAAAAAACTGACCCAATACCATCAGGGTATCAATGGTGGTGCTCTCTTACTGTTCAACAGGTTTGTTTTTTCACAAAACCAGACATCTCTATTATAAAGTCCTGCACTATTCATGGTTTTGTTTGAGAAATCGACATCTGCCATGTCCCATTGTTCACAGATGTCAAAAACTCCATGTCACCAAATCAGTGCTCTGAATCAGCACTCCAATAAAGTGGCTTTTATTTCACAAAACAGTGCATTAAAACCATTATTCCATTCAATCTGGCAGCAGGAAAAATACCATGACAAAGTGAGAAAATAAATAAGGAAAATGTAAATTAGACTTATTATTTTGTTTTGGTTTCCTTTTCTATTAGATTGTTAGTAGGAAAATAGAAAAAAAAACATCAGTTTTCAATTTTTGGTGCATACCTTAAAACAGAAAAACTAAATATTGACTCATTTTTTAAATTTTTGATTTGCCAGATTGAATGGACTAAATGAATGATTAGATGATACACGGACCCCTGTGCATGGCAACCTCCCTGTCTGAAAATCTACTCCAATAGTGAATTAGCCAAAAAGAGTCCCTGGTATTTTTGGTAGCTGGTAGCAGGATGTGCTTTTCTTTTTTTCACACACATATGATGGATATTCCTGTGAACCCCAAATTTAAGCCGGTTATGGTTAATATATTCTGCACTCACCTGAAAAATAATCTAGTTACGCTTTCTTAGGACTATCATGCAGAATTCAAAGTTGCAAAATCTTCAGTAAAGCACTGTCGTTCTGCTTTCCTTCTATGATAGGTGACTTTCTGTGGAGGAATCCAAATTGGATTTCAATACTACACTACATGACATGCTGCGTACCTCAGATATAATGAATGAATGACCATGAATGACTATGTTGTTCGTTGGTTGGCCCATGGCTTTATTGTGGGGAAATCTCATTTTTCGTAAATCATTAAGCTTCAGTCATAATATGCCATTTTTGCATTTTGCAATTGGAATTTTATTGCATTTTTAAGATGTATACAGAGAAGGCCAAAAAATGTATACACACTTCAGGAACACTTCTACACATAAATGTCTGGAAGATATTGGCCACCACTTTCAGAACCTCTTGTAATTGTAGAGGCCAAAAGTAACTGGTATTAATCTTTTGAAGTCTGAATAAATGTAGTATTAAAATATTTATACAAATTTTTCTTTTCCTGAAGTGTATACTTTTTTTGGCAGACTCTGTACTAAATTCAGATTTGCATGTTTTTGCAAAATAAAAATAAATTTGTGATTTGTTCTCTGTTTTTGCCACTAAAAGTGATCAAAAAAATTTATAGAAAAGAAGACAATGGAGTTGTCTGCTTTTGCCGCTGAACTCTTCATATTTAGCTCAAGGGTCTAAAGTCATCTGCAAAAGTTGGGGCATGGTCAAACATACAGGATGGAGTATAACACCAAACAACCATTTCTCAAGAACTGTAGGGCTGATTAGTTAAAAAAAAAACATGGCCACCTTTACCCAATAAGGTTTTAGGAGGCAGTTGGGAAGGTTTCCATTAAGCTCTGGACATGAACAAATGTCTAACTAAGCTGATATTTGGTGTTCTACAACAATCCACTAATCTGTAACTGAATTTTAATCATCACGTAATGTCATAAAAAAAACATGGCGACTTCAGCTTTCAACACGCATTTTTAAACAACTAGAACTGAGCTCTCATTACAAACTTTATAATAAGTTTGTACATGTATGGTCTCTTTATGTATCTTGGCAATAACTAGGCATTAGGGGCTATGCTCTGCTAGGGACACACACATATATATACACATACAGATAGATAGATAGATAGATAGATAGATAGATAGATAGATAGATAGATAGATAGATAGATAGATAGATAGATAGACAGTTAAGGTCAGAATTATTAGCCCCCCCAAAGCACACAAAACCGTTGATATTTCCATGGAAATGACCATAACAAAAACTGTTAATACTTGTATTGCTTCCAAAAGAACAAAGACAAAATCTCCACACATTGTGATTAAGATATTCTATTGATGTGATGAATTTTAATAAGAAAACTGAAAAATGACAAGGCCAAAATTATTAGCCCCCCCTGACATTTAATGGTCAATTGTGTAGCCTCTCTGACATACAACTGACAACAACCTCTCACTGTAGTTCTTAACTAGGTTGGCACATGTCTCTTGAGGTCATTTTACTATATTTTACTGCAATCACAGCCCTATATTGATTTATTTAGTTTTTAATAATTAGTTTTAATAATTTACTATGTTATATTGTTGTCTGGTCCTGAATATCCTGTGTGGACTGAGACACATGTATATGTCGTTTGCTGCAAAACACTGAACAACAAGCAAATACACAAACCTTCACCAGCAAAAATCAATATACCATTGTATGATAGACCCAATTAATGGATTCAGAGCTGCAGCCAAAATATCTCCTACTGTTCATGTTTTTAGAGACAGTGTACTGTATCCCAGCTCTCTCTCTCTCTCGCACACACACACACACACACCAGCCTATGGAATCAACAGATAAAAAGCTATAATGACTCATTACATCACACTCACCTTCAGTCCAAAATGTATTGCCAAACTATTTTAAAGAAAGATGCTTATGAAGAATACAAATACAGCTACTATGTCACAACAGGATTAACACAAACCTGTAAGAATGATAAATGAACATTAGTATGCAAGGTACACAAATCATGTCCCTAAGCAATCCAGGAACTGGTGAACAGTTATCTCCTGGAAAGACTGATACAAATTAGAAATAGCCAAAAGAACAACTGAGAGGGTGTGAAATATGATTACTGTTGCAACTTATGTCCAGATCACCAAGAAGGGAAGAAGGCCAAAGAGCCCCATGCAAAATTTGCATGCACTAGATGTGATAAAATTTATTATATTTATTACATGCTAACAATGTCTTGAAACATATGTAGGAATTCCGACGCATAAGAGTGATTTCTTTGGAATCAACCTTAACCTTAAATGACAGTAATTTTGATAGGACTTGGCCCCCTGTGAATTCTTATCAATTTGCAATTATAACACCATGCCAGACACATTCTAAGACTCAATTGTCTTAATTAGAAAAAGCACCACACAGATATATTAATATATCATCTTTTTGCCTTCATCCACATTGAAGCAGCAGTTACCAAATACAAACTATTTTAGCTCCAAATCAAGTCTCATAACCAAAAGCTCAGGCCTTATCTTTCAGTGCCCACTGTATCAATCCTTGCCTGAATCAAAATAATAATGAATGCCATTTATTAAAAAATCCCAATGCCAGAATACAAGTTGGTTGGTTTCACGTCAGTTAGGATTTTACAACAAGTAACCTCTTAAATAAAGTGAATTTGTAAATTTGGATTTTGTTACAATATGAAGAAGAATATTATTTCAAAAATCCCTGTAATTCCAATAATGACTTGCAATTGATCTGCTTGTTTTCTTCATTTCCGGCTTATTCCAATTTCTAGTTCAAAAACGTTACTACAATAGTGTTAGCAAGATCAGCGGCAAATGATACTTAGAATATACTTAGGAATAGAACTTTTGACTTAAAATATGAAAAATTGTCAGACAAAGATAAAAAGGAGGAAGGGACATCAATTTTACCAGAAGCACCTTTAATGCTTCTTCAGGATCTATTTCCTCTAGTGAAGCAAAATATACAGAACAATTGACCATATTGTGTCCAAAATGTCACTTAGTCTATATTAATTTCATGTTTATAGAACCTTTCTATAAAAGCAATATCACACTCAGGTCACACTGTAATACTAAATAGCAGCATGGTTGTGATTAGCTACATCACTTGGCCTCCAGTCTCATGCCCATGACAAAATCACAGATGGGATGATATTCAGTACAACACCATTCCCTCTCCTGTGACATTGCTTTATTGCTATATTGATGACAAACAAAAAGAAATCTTGATTTTTCAAATTTATGAATGATTTTTGATTATGATTGATTTTTTTTATTATTACTTAATGCATTTCAAAAATAACAACTTATTTATAAAGTTTTTATTTATTAGAACTTGGAAAATGTAGATGTGGAAAAAATAGTAACAGCACCATCTATAATAAACAGTGCAAACAATAGTTATTTTAAATAAAGAAAGGAATTTTTCATAAAAACAAAAATCATTGCTTGCACTATATTGCACTATAGATGGCACTGTTACTATTTTTGCAAAACTGAGAAGTCAACTTGGGGTATTCTTCTCAAATCAGAGTTCCTTCCCCATTTATGAAGTGATGTCAAATAACATGGGTACACACAGCTTTAAATGTTGTATATACAAGTATTAACTTTAGATTAATCAACATAGATATATTTGTTTGTTAAATCTAAAATACTTACTATACAGTGTACTATACAATACTGACTAAATGTCTCTGAAGTGATGTTTGAACCTTTCTTTGCTAAGAGCTACGTCCTTGTAGAAGTGCTGCCTGATTATCTTGGTGGAAGTCTTTTTTTTAATCTAAACATTCAGTTTTAGAGTAGCACAGTCTATAAGAGGTGTTTATTGAGTTAAGAAGGCTGTGTTTTTCCCTTGTATTGGTTTAAACTTTAAAAAAGCATTTATGGATGCTTTAATTAAAAATTTTAATACATATACATAAAAACATGTACAACCTCTAGTTGAAAATTTTGAAATCATTTTGAAAATCATGTTAAAACATTAATTCAATTTAACAGAATTAATCAGGAAGATCGCCCAGCATTAAGTGAACTCATAATTATATTCATCGAACAAATTTGAGATGACTTTCTGACATGGCACATTATCATTCTGGAATTAGCCTTTATGAGACATGTAAAGGGTGTAAATAAAGGGAGGCCCACTGGATAGTAACACTATGTAAGCTGTGGAAGTCAAATATTTCCCACAGCAGTCAAATAAACCCCACACTATTACGCCACCTCCGTCGGCCTAAACTGTTGACAAAACAGGTTGGGACCATGGATTCATTATGGTGACACCAAATTCTAATCCTATCATTTGCATGTTGCATCGGAAATTGAGATACATTGATTATTCATCAATCAATTAATTGATAGGAATAGATCTCAATGTGTTCTTCTGTTGTTGTAGCCCTTCCACCACAAGGTGTGACATGTTGTGCATTCTAAAATACTTTTCTGCTCATCACGACTGCAAGAAGTGATTATTGGAGTAGCCTTCCTATCAGCTCAAACAGTCTGGCCATTCCCCTCTGAATTCTCTGATCAACAAGGTGTTCTTGTCCACAGAACTGCTAGTCACTGGAATTGTTTGTTTTTCACACTATTCTGTGTAAACACTAGAGCACTAGAGTTTTGTGAGAGTTGTGCATAAAAATCCCAGGAGATCAGAAGTTCCTCACTACTCAAACCAGCCCATCTTGAACCAACAACCATCCCACAGACAAAGTCACTGATATCACATTTTCCCCCATTCTAACATGTGATTATATTAACTTAAGTTATTGACCTGACAATTTTATGCAATGGGGTACTGTCAAATGATTGGCTGATTGCATGAATTAATTGTAAAGTGAGTAATGAGAATTAATTGTAAAATGAGTAATTATAAAGGTGTTCCTATAAAAGTGGCTGGTAAGTGTATTTGTGTATCAACATACAGTCATATAAAAAAGTTTGGGAACCCCTCTTAATTTTTTGGATTTTTCTTTATCATTGGCTGAGCTTTCAAAGTAGCAACTTCCTTTTAATATACGTCATGCCTTATGGAAACAGTAGTATTTCAGCAGTGACATTAAGTTTATTGAATTAACAGAAAATATGCAAAATGCATCATGACAAAATTAGACAAGTGCATAAATTTGGGCACCTCAACAGAGATATTACATCAATACTTACTTGAGCCTCCTTTTGCAAATATAACAGCCTCTACACGTCTACTATAGCCTTTGATGAGGGGCTGGATTCTGGATGGAGGTATTTTAGACCATTCTTCCATGCAAAATCTCTCCAGTTCAGTTAAATTTGATGGCTGCCAAGCATGGACAGCCTGCATCAAATCATCCCATAGATTTTTGATGATATTCAAGTCAGGGGACTGTGACGGCCATTCTATAACATTGTACTGCTCGCTCTGCATGAACGCCTTTGTAGATTTCAACCTGTGTTTTGGGTCATTGTCTTGTTGGAATATCCAACCCCTGCGTAACTTCAACTTTGTGACTGATGCTTGAACATTATCCTGAAGAATTTGTTGATATTGAGTTGAATTCATCCGACCCTCGACTTTCACAAGGGCCCCAGTCCCTGAACTAGCCATACAGCCTCACAACATGATGGAACCTCCACCAAATTTGACAGTAGGTAGCAGGAGTTTTTCTTGGACTGCGGTGTTCTTCTTCCACCATGCAAAGAGCTTTTTGTTATGACCTAATAACTTCAATTTAACTCATCAGTCCAAGGCACTTTGTTCCAAAATGAACCTGGCTTTTGCATACAACAAGTGGCTCTGATTGTGGCTTGAGTGCAGAAAGGGCTTCTTGCTCATCACCCTGCCATACAGATTTTCTTTGTGCAAATTGCGCTGACTTGTAGAACGATGTACAGATACACCATCAGCAGCAAGATGTTCTTGCAGGTCTTTGGAGGAGATCTATGGGTTGTCTATAACCATTCTCACAATCCTCCGCATACACTGCTCCTGTATTTTTCTTGGCCTGCCAGACCTGGGTTAACAGCAATTGTGACTGTGGCCTTCCATTTCCTGATTACATTCCTTACAGTTGAAACTGACAGTTTAAACCTCTGAGATGGCTTTTTGTAGCCTTCCCCTAAACCATGATACTGAATAATCTTTGTTTTCAGTTATTTTGAGAGTTTCTTTGAGGATCCCATGCTGTCACTCTTCAGAGGAGATTGAAAGAGAAGCACATCTTGCAATTGGCCACCTTAAATACCTTTTCGCATGATTGGACCTGTCTATGAAGTTCAAGGCTTAACAAGCTAATCCAACCAATTTGGTGTTGCAAGTAATCAATATTGAGCAGTTACATGCATTCAAATCAGCAAAATTATAAGGGTACCCAAATTTTTGCAAAGCCAGTTTTTCACATTTGATTTAATTTCATACAACTAAATACTGCTTCACTAAAAATCTTCATTTGGAAAACCCCCCAGTACTCAGTACCTAGGAAATGAAAGACATACCACTGTTATCATTTTTGTTGAAAGTAGAGTAAATTATTATGCAGGCTGAGAGGCGTTCCCAAACTTTTTCATATGACTGTAACTTGAAGGAGCACTAAAGAAAACTATTTATTAGTAAAGCAACCTGAGTAATTTATTAGCAGGTAATAACATTGAATATACATTGAGCATTA
Source organism: Notoglanidium macrostoma (assembly GCA_030068235.1). Classification (NCBI taxonomy): domain Eukaryota; kingdom Metazoa; phylum Chordata; class Actinopteri; order Siluriformes; family Auchenoglanididae; genus Notoglanidium; species Notoglanidium macrostoma. Next base: position 2,770 of record JAQQZR010000459.1, on the reverse strand, counting down.
TAAAATGTTGCATTTATGAACAGTGTACAACTACTAGGTTAATAAAATGGTTTAAAAAGCTTAGCTACTTTATTTAAAAAGTACCAGTGCAAGTATGACACCTGATTAATTGACTCAAACATAATTAAGTAATGATGAGGAAACACTAGATGTGCATATCATCAAATCAGATTATTTTGTACCTGTAAATGCAGTCATTGAAGACTGCCTTGCATGAAATGTTTAATTTACCTCCTTTGTAATTTACGTTGTACTGTAAAATGAAGGCATCTCTTGGGTTTTCAGTGATTTAATTTTTTAGTACAATATTTAGTCTTAGACATTGCCGATAAAAAGTCATTGTATCACTTTCCACTGTCTTCTTGTATTACTATCATGTAAAAACAGTGATGTTTGTCTTTTCTTTTGAAAACACATGGTCTGTTCTGTAAAAAAATCAGAAGAGAATGGTGCTCAAGTAAACAGTCATTTAGTGATATTTACATGTTTTTTAATTGTTTGGCCACAGGGATTGCCATGAAACAGAAAGTGACTTGACTGTTAAAAATAAATGAATAAATTATTTTCCCACTTACATTTGAACACATTTCAATTTTGTAACTTAAATTATTTGCTCAAAACTATGTCATGAAGATATTGTGTAATAAATTTTCTTCAACTTCCATGAGCTAGCATACTCTTGAAAAAATACTTGGAGCAAAATATCAAACAGTGTATTTATTTCCCTAACAAATTACTTTTAAGTGTGTGTGGCACATTGAATTGATTTTACAGGTTTAAACATTCTTCCAATTTTACTTTGTATACATGATCTATGGACATACTTTTTACTTGTATAGGCAGATGCATTCTAAATATTATAATGCACTGCAGAGTACTATTATAAATGTTACATCTTTAATTATTATTAAATAATTTTGGAATGACAAAAGTGAAATATATAATTTCTCAGTACTGAATTTGCATTTTATATTTTAAAAACATGTGAATATCTTCTATATACATGCTTTAATATATGCAAAAGCAGAGTCTGTAACAAAAACTATCCAATCCATTCATTGTAAATAAATCTCAAAATGTCTCTCAAATAATAAAGCCATGAAATCAACAAATCTGTGAATGCTATTTCAAGCCGTCAAATATTTAATGTTTTTAAGGTCAATATAATCTTAAAAATGCAAGTATAGTAGGTGAAGTGTGAAAGATTTGAAAGCACATTAAGACTATTAAGTAGATTGTTTTGAAATGCCCAAGTATCATAGCTACTGGATTTCAACATCCCTGGCTGTGTTTCTATGCATTATAGCTTCACCAAACCAAAGGAATTCACTCCAATTTAAAATTCCAAATAAATTTTCTACATATTTACACCAATCAGCCTCAACATTAATCCCAGTGAAAGGTGAACTGAATAACATTATCTTGTTACATTGGCACCTGTCATGAGGTGGGATATATTAGGCAGCCAGTTCTCAAAGTTGATGTGTTGGAAGCAGGGTAAGTGGGCAAACATAAGGATCCGAGTGACTGATAGGGGCCAAATTGTGATGGCTAAATGTGAATGGGTCAGAGAAGCTCCCAAACAGATTTGTGAGGTGTTCCTTATATGCAGTGTTTAGTATCTACGAAAAGTGGTCCAAGGAAAGACAACTGGTGAGCTGGCACCAGGGTCATGGGAACCCAAAGCTCACTGACGTGCTTGGGGAGCAAAGGTTAGCCCTTCTGGTCCAGTCCCACAGTACTGTACAGCTACTGTAGCACAAATTGCTGAAAAAGTTAATGCTGGCTATGATGGAAAGCTTTCAGAACAAACAGTGGATTGCAGCCTGCTGTACATTGGACTATGTAGCCACAAACAGGTCTGAGTGCTCATTCTGATCTCTGTCCACCAGCGACAGTACCTACAATGGGTATATGAGCATCAGAACTGGACCATGGAGCAATGGAAAAGGTTTTCTTTTACATCATCTGGATGGCTAGGTCTGTGTGCATCACTTGCATGAAGAAGAAATGGCAAGACTATGGGAAGAAGGTAGGCCAACAGAGGTAGTTATTCAATGTTCTGCTGGGAAAACGTCTTGGGTTGTGGCATTCATGTGGATTTTACTTTGACAAATACCACCTACCTACATTGTTGCAGACCAAGTACACCACTCCATGGCAACAGTATTCCCTAATAGCATTGGCATCTTTGAGCAGGATAATGTGCCCTGCCAGACTGCAAAAATTGTTCAGTAATGGTTTGTGGAACATAAAGAGTTCAAGGTGTTGACTTGGCTTTCAAATTCCCCAGATCAAAATCCGATTGAGCATCTGTGGGATGTGCTGGACAATCCTATCCAATCCATGGAGGCCTTTATTTATTTTAACTGATTTATTCAGTTGTCTTTAGTGTGAAGACACGCATAAAGGAATCCTACGTGTGAACTGCAGGGGTGTAGTCTAGGGTTGTGAATAGATGGCAGAGTCAGGAGAATGCATGGTAAGGAACGAGTGCATGCCTGTGGGTGATTAATGAACAAGTGTTTTGTGCATCAGTAAGCAGATGTTTGCTGAGTGGCTCAAAACCTAAGCAAAGCAAGCTGAGCTAAACTATCTCTCACACTTTGTGAGGTGCAAAATTTAAAAACACAATACAATAGCATTGAAAATGCTTGGAAAAAATAGAAAAGAAAGCTTGCAGTCAAACTATTCCAAGTCAAGTCAAGTGGCTTTTATTGTCATTTCAACTATATACATGTAATACAGTTTACAGTGAAACGAGACAGCG
>JAQQZR010000458.1:0-14496 GCA_030068235.1 Notoglanidium macrostoma | reverse complement strand
CTTGTTTCACTGTAAACTGTATTACATGTATATAGTTGAAATGACAATAAAAGCCACTTGACTTGACTTGACTTGAACTTCCGCAGTTCATCACACCACCCTGTCTTTGATTATTTTCCTATAACAGCATGCCCCATCATGTTTTATTGCATTCTTAGTCTTCTGGATTGATGGAATGCATTGTGAAAGAATGTACTAGGTTGCATAAGAATGAATGATACTCATCATTACAAGATGACATTAATTTGTTGATTGGTTTGAAATGTAACATTTCTTACCAATAGAACTCCATTAGAGAGGTACTGACCAGGCGCTTCAGGACTGTAACACAAACACAGAGACATAAAGATCCGGAAACTTCATCTTAATGTCTCAACTTCGTTCTAACCCAAATGGCATAAGTAGACTAAAATATTTCTTTTTCCCCCAAATGATTCACTCCTGGGCAAAAAAAAGAGGCAAACCCAATATTGCAAAATATTAAGCTTTTAATGGTCTCAACAAAAATCACTGGGCAGAAAATGAACAGGAAGTAAAAATAGCGCTCCTGAGACCTTGGCCTTCTTTTGCTGGTCGATGCTCGTTGCTGAAACTGTCGGAGGGGAAAAGCTGGAAACAGGGAAGTTCACTTACATAGTCTTCTGGTATGCAAAGAGAAACTCATAAAAAGATTGAAATGTTGAAATGAAATAAAATTGAAACTAACTTTTCTGGGGGTTCAAAATGTTCCAAAATATCTCCTGTTTGAAGACTTTAACATAGAGTGGAACAACATGAACTTTTCTTTCTGTAAAAAGCCGTCTGCAGGTTTGTCCACAAGACTCCAACATTTAAAGGGAATCGAGGGAAAAGCTCCCACACCGATTTACTTTATCTATTTGTTTCATTCTTGCTCATTTTCCTGCCCAGTGATTTTTGTTGAGACCATTAAAAGCTTAATATTTTGCAATATTGGATTTGCCTCTTTTTTTCTGCCCAGGAGTGTAGACAGTATAAAAAGACACTCTTGCACGTGACATATTCAGATAAGAAAACAAAGTCTTAATATTAGTAATATCATATGTGTGAAATGTATCTTTATGTAGGCTTAATGTAGAAATATCATAAAAATATGATGATAATACATATTAGATTTCCAATTTATATATATATATATATATATATATATATATACACACACACAAGTTTTACACACACACACACACACATCAGAATCACTTCTAGCCTTCATACTTATTGCTCTGTAGTGTAAGTCACATGTCATGTCATTTTCAAGCAAGCATCTGTTACCTCTCTGTCATATCAAATTCCACCCACAGCTTGTCGTTCATCTGGAAACAGAAGCAGCAATCATTCATTAACTTTATCTTTATGCAGTTATCTTCACATCCATATTTTATACCAGGTTTGTTGCAATAAGAATTCCGTACAACACACACCATGACATTTTGCACATAATCCAATGTACTAGATATAAATTACACTAACATAGGCTGCAGTTTGAAGGAGTCTATAAGCTTTCATATTCACTATATAGAATATTGGGATTTTTTATTTCTGATAAATTCGGTGTGCAATCAAAGTATGTTAAAATCGGTTATGTATATTAAAGCAATAAGCTGTGAGAGGGTGTGTGTGTGTGTGTGTGTGTGTGTGTGTTACAGCAGGGCATGACATGAAATGTTCAGGTTTACATAATAAAATGCTTACAAAAATATTAACCCCCCTGGACAAATTAGTTTTTCACAGTTTCTTCAACACATTTTATTCAAAATATTCTACCATATCAAAGGGGTCAATTATTAATTGGGTTTTTAAAGAGATTAATGATTAAACAAAAGACAATATTTAAATGCTTACATATAAATAACACAATTAACATTGCCTGTCTTGACACTAAAATGTTTTCAATTATTACAATTTTTTTAAAAATTGGTCCAATGATTTCCCCAAGTTTCTGCAAGGATGCAGACAACGTAGACTGAAAGCTCAGGTTTGGTCTAATTAGAGCATCAAATTTAACTCAAAATTGGTGGGTAAAATCCAGTCAAGATATGAATGAACTTATTTCAGCAAAGGCTTATTTTGCCATCCTAATGAACAGGTCAGGTTAAAGAAGCATCCTATCTTTTGTCATAAAGAACTGTAAACCTGTAAGCCTCGCAGTTGCCTTCTCTATCATGACTCTTTGGTGGGTGGCCAGTTCTGAAATTCCCTGTGCTTATTTTGCGAGACTCATATTTTGGATCTGTTTCTTGGCCGTCATGGTGTATTGGTTTCTTACAGCTGCTAACTGAAGCGAGGAAGCTCCAAGACACTTCCTCAATTAAAACATCCACGTGAATTACCTCAACTACACACGAATGAATTTACAAATGTGACGTTTACATTTTTCCACTTGGACATTACAGTGACTTTTCTAAGTTAAATAAATTATTTTTCCAAGTTAAATGGGAAAAAGTAAAATGGGAAAAAGTCCAGGGATGTGTATATTGTTTGTAGGCTATATATAATATAATGCCATTGCTGAGTAAATGCACTTTAGCACCGTTATCATTAATCCCAATGAGGTTATGGATTGAAAAATGTAATTGGACAATGTAATTATCGTCTTTTTTTTACTGAATACTATCAAACTTTCACTTTTTGTTGTAGGATAAATTAAGGGCTTGTCTAGGATCAACTTTCAAATTTCCCAAAAAACATTTCATGCTTTCATGCCTGTGGGATGGATCTGATGTATGCCAAGATAAACCCACAGCACAAAGGAAATCGCTGACGGCAATAATCAGATCTTTTATTTTTTTTCTAGGCAGCAAACATTGGGATCAGTGTTAATTTGACTTTTTTTCCAATCTCATGACAATTACATTACCCGCTTGAACCTTCACTCATTTCTGAACTTGTGCATGTTCAATGCTTACCTTATCATCCGTGATGAAGACCTTGGTCTCCTTCTGACCCACTTTGAGGGTACTGATGTCAAACAGAATGCTGGTACATTCATTATCTCTCAATATGTCACTGTCATATAATTTAAGCTCCAGAATATTCTAGCAAAAAAAACCAAAGGCCTCTTAGTTACACAAAAAACATTGTAAATTTGTTTACATTATACATACATTGTTTTGTTTGGTATATAGTATTGTATGGACTTTTAGGCCCTGGTTTCAACACAAAGAATCCAAAGAAGTATTACTAACAGAACAAGCTTGTGGCGGCATTGATGCAGGAAATGTAATGTTATGTGGTATTGCCTTCTCTAAAATGTTACACCTCGTACATGACCTTTATAAGCCATTTACGGGAAATGGGTGTTTTATGTTAAAGCCACTACACTCTGGACCGGGTTTGGAAATATGAATATGTCAGGAGAAATATGTGGCAGAGTGTGCTGTTATAGGAAAATCCTTAATGATGGGGTGGTATTGCCATTTAGAAGTTGATTATTTTCCTATAACAACAAATCCAAACTGTTTCATTCCTCCTATTCCACAGCAATTAGCCAGCGATTGGAATTTGATTTAATTAAAATGCTTAAAATTTATAGTAATATTTAATGATGTAGAATGTCTATAAAATAAATTAGTTCCTCTTATACTTAGGTTACAGCAGCTATAAACAGATTTTCCATACCCAGCCTCACTTCTGTTTGTTGAAGATAATAAGACAAAAAAAATGCAGTTTGTAATAATTATAGAAAATTGCTCAACACTTTCTGTTCAATCAGATTTAAGAATTCAACAGCACTGTGGCAGAAGATACCTGAATATTGTTACACGGTTTACTAGATCAGGCTTGGGATTGTAATTTCGACAGATTGGAAAATTACCAGGTGTAGATTTGAACCACCTGGGTTCAGTGGAAACCCACAGAGCCTGCTGACTCACCTTCGCCTGGCTGTAGGCACGGAAGTGGAAGGTCTCGTTCCACTCAGGCGTCTTGGAGTTATTGATTGTCCTGGTTCTCAGAGTACAAGCCGAGGCTGTGGGCAGGTGCAGCGTCACATAGAGATCAGGCTGGGAAACTGATGGAATATATGGTGCTGAGTTAGATAGAGTGGGTAAAATGCAGTTTAATCATTACATTACAAGTTAATCATGCAAAATTCAGAGCATCATTGTTACAGTGGAGCCCAAAATACACCTAGGTTAAAGACATTGAGATTCAGTTTTTCATAACACATTTCTTGTTACCATACACGTCTTCTATTAAGTAATTAAGGCTTTTATTTACTTTGGGTAGCCTTTAACAACCTGCTAGCAAAACTTTGCAAAGTTTCTTCTCATTTCACTTCACATTGTGACAAAGACAGGTTTGTGAATGTCTCTGCTCAGACGTGCTTTTTCACTTCAGTCCACAAATGTTCTACGATTCAGATCAGGGCTTTGTTTTTCTGATGACCACTTTGTTACAGCTTTGGAAATATGCTAAGGATTACAGTCCTGCTGGAGGACTCAGTTGAATCCAAGTTTTAACTTCCACTCTGATGTCTTCCACTCTAGATAATCCTCCTTAATTATTCATGATGCCATGTATTATCTGAATTGCACCAATCCCTTTTCCATCAAAACAACCTCATGACATCATGCTACCACCCCCATGGTTTACAATTGGGACAGCACAGTAAATGTACCAGAGTAAAATTTACTGAAATTGAATAAAATCTTACTCTATGCCAGATAGCATTTGGCCCCTCTTTGAAAAGAATGAAAATTGCCGTAAATTTGCTCCCGCTCTACTAACAGTTTACTCTGTACCCTGAAAAGAGAACAAATCCAACTATTTTTAACTCTTTTTTTAAAAGAGTAAAAAAAAAGTTAACATGTTCTTCAGATAAAAAGCCTCCATACATACTTACCGCCATAATTAATTTGCCCAATGAAATGTATGGTAAGATGAAAAACTGAGAATGAATATCTTTAATATCCTAGTTTATGTAAACTCTTGGCCTCGCCTATATTAGCAGATCATATGAGTGAAATTTACACTGCACACTGTAGACATGTTGGTATATGCCTTTTAGAAACTCTGTTTCACAAGTAGGCAAGTCTGTAGACACCAAGCAAGTCTTCTCATGCAACATAAGAGAAGCCAACAATTACATATGTCCTGATTTCACATGTTTCAGTCGTAGCAGCCATGCCAGTTTATTAGCCTGCAACAGACAATTTATTTAGGTCAGATGTATTTGTTTTTAGTTTACAATATTTAGCATATTGTTGTATCTGTAACTCTTTACATAGAGGTTCCTTAACTAACATTATTACTCATTATTATTATCATTATTATTAATAGCATTTATAGATTATAAGTAATCCTAGCAATGTATGTTATCACATGGATTAAAGGACATTTGTGTAAATGTTAATAAAATCCATCTATATTAACTAATATTTACTCAATCCATGGCTAAAAATAAGTCTACATAATATACCTAAGGGTTCCTAGATTGTTACGACAGGCCTAAATAGAACACTTCTTCATAGGAAAACCCTTTAAGGGTTCTGCAGTACATAGAATCTTGACCTTTATTTATTTATTTATCTATTTATTTATTTATTTGCTTGCTTGGTTGCTTCTCCAGGATCTTGTGTTCTGTTGCGACTGGAAGAAATAAGTTTAATGTTACCTTTAAGTGGTGATTTTTATTTTTATATTTGTCCTTAATCTTAATCATTGTGCGTGTGTGTGTGTGTGTGCGTGTGTGTGTGTATACATGTGTGTGTGAATAAGGGACATACAGTAATCATATATCTGCTGGAAATTTCCTCGTAGCACTGTGACAGAGAGGTTCCAGTGTGGCGCCAGTTCCTTCTGTAACACACAGGTAACATGAAGAACCGAGATGTTTGTAAGAGACTGAAAATCTGAGATACAGTGGAATTAACTTAGGCATTTTATCTTCAAACCTGTATAAAAACACTATAAATGTGACCCTTTATACTGTATATGTGCACTGCTTAACTGAGAACACACCTCTGCTTAGTGGCCTAACTGTGCAAACCTTGATGTGATCGTCAGTGCAGAAGTTTGTCTACCTTCTCTGTGTTTAATTATATGATGCATCATGTCATCATGTCAGACTATGTAACCTTGCGTCCCAACTTCAGACTTATTGCTTGAATTTAATTACTTAAATAACATGTTTACTCTTACATACTCACTGGCCTTATAGGTTGTAAACTCTTCCCTGATTTAGATCTTAATAATATCAATAATAGATATAATTTTGTTGCCACTGCCATTACACAAGGTGTTTCTGAGAATAGAGGTATGCATTGGGACTGCAATCACATGGGACCCAACAAAAAATTGCAAGAACAGGTTTTTACTTGCATGCCAACAGGGGCAGGATGTCGGATATGAAGCTCACAAGACAAAGAAAGACCGCATTTTCAATCTGGAAGTGTATTGGATGGGCCGGTTGCTCCCGTAATGCAGTGTGATGTATTTAACACTAATTCATTAATTCATCTGCAGTAACTGCTTTATCCTGGTCAAGGTCATAGTGAATATATGACTAATTTGTGTATATTTTGGAAAATAGGACCAATTAAGGGTTAGGGTTAGTGTTCTGCTGGAGTATTTTGGATTGGTATGCATTTGTTCAGGAAACAGCTATTAGCATTAATTATATTGGAATGCTCACTTGCTTCATCAGGAAGTTACAGGACCTGAGTATTCACTGGCATCTTCAACCTTACTTCCCGGTAACATTATTTGATCTTGTAACAATTTTCATATGACTCACTAACTTGGAAATGTTACAATTTAATTTTGCAAATCAAGTTTCAGTTTCAATTACTAGTTGCTAGTACAGCTGTGATGGATTGGTGTCACATCCAGTGTGTATTTCTGCTTCATTCCCAGTGTTCCTGGGAAAAGGCTCCAGAGCCACCAAGAGTCTGACCCGGAATGAGTGCTTAGTGAAAGTTAGTCAGAGAGTGCCTACCACACTTTAGCATAAATTACAATGGAAACGGGATGAGAAGAATAAAAAAATGTTTTATTATGCTTAAAGTTGGATTAACTTCAAGTATAGGTCCATGATGTAGCATTTATTTTGCCAATATAACAGTTTTTGGATTAGTTGACCATTTGCTATAACTGATTGCTCCCACCAACAGGGTGCTGCCAATGAATTATTCAAGATGAGGGACTAACTCCCAGTTTCTGAAATGCAGAGCCTTGTTGTGTCAACACCAGAATCAGCGGCAAACTACAACACCCAACCTTCACAAATTGTCTCACATTCCCCTGATTACTGATCACACACCTTTTGCAATCACAACCACACACACAGTATATAATTACTCTCAGTTCAAACATTCATTGCAAAACATATGCTCAGTGATTTAATATCTGTTGCTATCAAACCTTTATATATTGCCATTTTGTCATTCTGGTTTGATTCCTTGCCTTGCCTCATGCATATTTGTTGATCGCCTGACCGTTTCCTGTTTCCTGTTATCTGAATTTTAAATTTGATTTGTTTGCTAAGTTTAATAAAACACTGTTGTACTTGGGCCTGTGTCTGTATCTGCCACCATGACACACCAAAAAGCTTGATTAAAAACAATTTAAAGCAAGGATATTACTTACTTAAGTAAAATATTTACTTACTGTCCCCAATCAAAAAAAAAAGTATATGTAAAAGGCTAGTCCATGCAGGCATCAGGTAAATCTCCCTCACGGTGGCACATCACTGAGAGATTCCAGTTCCCAAGCAGCACAGTGGAACCACATGGCCAAGATAAGTCTGCACAACTGAGCAGCATCTCAGCTCATTATTACTCCTTTATCATAGACTATTTAAGGACACTTCATACTATCAGTAGAACAGGTTTTTGCTGTTAACTTTAAAGTCAAAAAGGGGAAAACGTTGTGAACAGTATTGTCTTGAACATAATTGGTGTCACAGAGTTATGGAATATGTCTTACAGACATATGGAACGCAATGTCAGACTCTGTTTTGTGTTTCCATGCCTCACCTGGATGCCTGGTTATTCTCATAATGTGACCTTGTCTAGCTGGTTTAGTTTCATTTAATTTCATAAGTGCCTGATTTAACGTTGGCTTCATTTTTGAGCACTCTAAAGACCCACTCATGGTCTACATGACAGAATAACCCTCCACTGCAGCAGGAAGGCTACCTGAACACCATGCCTACCATTCTCCTTCAGTGATAGGACATAGACTCTCCAGCACCCTGACAGCACCCTCCAGCACCCTGGGAGTTGACTTCCCATCCAATGGGTTTCTACTTCAGTGTATGCTGTTCCCTCATAGACATCTACCAGGCTTAATCTATGGATGACATCTGGTTCAGGGCCAGCACGCCAGTGGGCCAATTTCCTGAAAAGTCCCAGGGATTTTGGCATCATGCTCATGTGGCTCCACCAGGCCATCCGGGGAAGCGCCCCATAAAATTTAGGCATCGATGAGCTTCCTATACAGGCCTGCAGGGCGGCCTGCACTGAGGAGCTCCATCATTAGCCCGTCATGGCATAGGAGGCCACTGCTATAGAGCCCCCTCCAGTGGCCAAGAAAGAAGCCTTCACACTAGAGCACTCTGTCAAGTTTGAGTACTCTCCTGCTCCGAGCTTAAGATGTCATCGTTACCATGACTACACCTGAGTCCATGTTTATACCTGAGCCTTAGTTCATGCCTGAGCCTGCTTCCATGTCTGAGCTGGCACCCAAGTCTGAGCTGTCCACACCTGTTCCAGACTCACTCTCCATGCCTGTTCCAGTTCCAGGCTCCAAGCCTGTTCCGGTCCCAGTCTCCACGGCTGTTCCAGTTCCAGTTTTCACACCTGTTCCAGTCCCACTTTCCACACCTTTACCAGTCTCAGGCTCCATGCCTGTCCCGGTTCCAGACTCCACCCCGTTCCAGTCTCCAAACCTGTTCCAGTTCCAGTTTCCATGCCTGTTCCTGTCCCACTTTCCACACCTGTTCCATTTTCAGTCTCCATGCCTGTCCCAGTTCCAGACAATACACCTGTTCTGGTTCCAGTCTTCATGCCTGTTCTGGTTCCAGTCCGAGCTCTCATTCCTGTCCTAGCTTCCATGCCTTTTCCAATCCCAGCTCTCATGCTACTGTCCACACCCATGCTAGAGCCCCAGTCCACACCCATGTCTACCAAGTCCATGCTCATATCTATGCCCATGCAAGTCCATGCATGAGCATCTAGCAAGGCCCAAACCCTTACTATTGCCAAAGGTAAGAAAGCCTGTATCCTGGGCTTTACTCAATCCCACAGGCCCTGTAGGGCACTCCAGAGTAGCGCCTTTAAAGGGGGGGGGTTCTGTCAGGTAAATCCCCCTCACTTCACACTCATTTTCTTCTACAGTATGGCTACACATGCTTCCGGGTTCGTGGAGTTGCATCACAGTGAGAGACTCCAGTTCCCATGTGGCACTGTGGAACCACATGGCCAAGATGTGTATGCACAGATGAGAAGCATCTCAGCTCATTAGTACTCATTTACCATAGACTATTCAAGGACTCTTCATGCGATCACTAGCACGGGTTATTGTTGTTGACTTTAAAGTGTGTGGGGGGGGGGGGGTATTGTGATCAGAACAAGCTTAGTGATGAACGGATGAACTCGTGCAATGCTCCGAGCGAGGGGGGATACGTGGCATTCATATTATCAGCATTTTCATATATTAATAACACTAATAGTAGGGGAGTAAACCACTAATATGATTTCAATTCTTAAGGCACCTATTCTTGATTTAACCATAACAATAAATCTGCTATGATATGATTTGGTTTAGGGGCCTCCTATTGATATGTGACCAGCTTTGCTCAGAACCTGGGGTAGACCTACCCTTAAAAACATGATGACATAGAGAAGAACTATTTTAAGTATCTAAAGAAGTAACTATTTTAAGCGTTATGGGCAAATCACCTTTCTAGCCTTTTTACATTTCAATTTAAAAATAGGAATTATTTTTACACTCCAATTGCCTGTCCTTTTTTAAATTTATTTATTAAACAATTTATTTACAATTTCTAACTATAAGTAATAATCGATTTATAATCAATAAATACCAAACTGATAATTGATAAATGATTGTTGTCTCGATTTATTTCATCAACCGCCTTTATATCAATGCATTAATCCAAATCTTCCGATCATTACACTCCTGTTTTTTACATTAAAGTATTTGATTGGATCTTTTAAACTGAATTGTAAATAAAATGTGCCTATTTTGTTATGTATCATACAGTCACTGGTTGGGTGAGAGAAGAACAGACCTTCATGATTTTTTAAAAAGTACTTTTAAAGGTCTTAATGAAAAATATACCAAGCAAAAAATTTTTTTCTTGTCAACGCAATTAAGTGTACAAGTATTCAATTTCAATAACATTCAAGTATTACAGCACTTTCAAATACCTCCAAAATAATACGTAAATAATAATTAAGTATAGCAACAGATTTTCCCACCCCTTACCACAGACTTGTCAAACCAATCTTTTTTCTAATCTCCCTTATGTAAACACATGCTCCTTATCCAGTTCAGCCTGCAGGAATGTTTCACTTACTGTTTTGCTTCTTTCTCATAACATTTCCTCGTACCACCTGCCTTCTCAAAGTGTTGTGTTGTGCTCATATTACTTAAAAAATACACTCAGGTGTATGTGTGAAGACAACTATTCTCCCCGAGCTCACGTGTTTAACAGCTTTCCTGATGCCAATGCACTGGCATTTAACTCTGAGCTGTCAATAAAGATAGAAAACATCAGATTTCCTGCGCCACCTCTGACCACACCCTCCTGGTTTAAAGAAAGTGAGCTTCATGGGCGAGTTGCATAAAACACCTCAAGTTTTTGCTTTCAGTATGAGTTTCCATGGAGACCGTTTGTTTGCTTGCACTCGTGCTTGTTTGGATTTGCTACCTGTTATCGTCTCACCTGTTTTCACCTCACCAAGTTGGCCTATTGTTAAAAGAAATGGAAGAAAATAAGACAAGAATTGTTCAGAGTAGAAATGATTACATGTCTGGAGGAATACAATTCAATTGAAGCATGTAGCCTACTAAAAAGTAAATTTGATCTGCAAATACCAGCAGTAACACTTTGTGAGAAACCGGAAGTGATGAAGACATGCGGGTTACTTTGACTGGCACTTTAGTTTCTTATTTCCGCTTTTCGGCATTTTGTTTTGCCGTTTATTCGACTTCTGGCCACTTAGCTCCTGCAACTTCACTCTCCATTCAACCTCGCCCAAACATAAAACAACCACTGTGGGAGGAAATTGCAATTAAAATTGCTATTATACCTGTTAAATCTGCAATTATCACCATTAACTCTATGTTGTGGTTAAGGTGGAGTCAGAGGTACCTTCAGTTGTTTTCCTTAGGCTATATGATCTTTATGCAATGTTTAATGAACTTTAAGGAATTTCTTAATTATAAGACCAAAATACGGAGGAAACCTTAAATACTTATGTGGCCATTTTAAAGAACTTAAGAGAAGACTACACAACTCTCCCCTGTTTATATATATTTTCATAAAAGTGCTGCAAGTATATTTAAGTCGTAATATTTCATATATTTACATTGACAGAAGTGTTAGATGATGTTAGAGCAGTAGCTATGACCCACTTTTTTTTTTTTTTTTTTTTTAATCCACACCCGGGGCCGGTTGCAAAAACAGACTTAAGAGAGACGTGTTCTTGCACAGAGCTGATTACCTGTTTCTGTGTTTCTTTTCTTTGTTAAGTTTGGTGCATGTCTCAGTGTGAGAGAATAAACAGCAGAGAAAAGAGAAAAAAAGTGTCACAGGTATTATTTGCGTATCAAATACATTTTTTAGTAGGATATATTCTTTAACTGAATTGTATTCCTCCAGAAGTGTCATCACTTCTACTCTGAACAATTTGGATTTCCCGTCACCTTTTCTTCCATTTATTTATTTATTTATTTTTTACGATAGGCCAACGTTTGAAACCAGGTGAGACAGTAACAGGAATCACAAGCAAGTGTGAGTGCAAGCAAGCAAACAGTCTCCATGGAAGAATGTTACTGCTGTAAAATCTCTTTCAATGTAGTAAATTCCTTAACATTTAGGAAACTTTTTTCTGAGCAACATCCTCAAGTAAATCCCTCAGCTAAGGAGAAATTAACACTTAAGTATCATACTTAAGATGAAAACTTAAGGAGTTTTGTGCAACCGGTCCCTGGAATTTAAAAACGGAGGAAATCATCTTCACTCTCTCTTCAGCCTTGTGGTGTAGCAGATTACATTTCTAAAACATTCTTTAAATCCGGTTTCATAACCTTTTCTTTCATGAATTCCACAAATGTCAAGTTCAGTCATGTTAAAACCAGACATTTTTGTTTGTTTTCTGTTTCTTCACTACTCACCTGTCACATCAGGACATGGCACATACTGCAGAAACTAAACTTTAATCTACAAATACATGTACACAAACACACGCCTGTGCATTTTAGCCTGTATCTGAGGTATCCATTTAAAAGACCATTAGTGTTTTATCCAGACATGCAACATTACCTTTAGTTACTAAGGTTAAATGAAAAGAGAACAACAGTACCGTCATTTGTAACCAGTGCAGAAAATCCCTTGGCTGAAGAGAAAAGAGCAGTCCAAATTGTCTGCCAAGAATAACTGCAACTCGATGTTAAGGAGATTCCTGTGAACTTTATGGGTTATATATTGCTTGTATGACTCATTTCAGCATGTACTGAAGCCACGCCCAGACTGTTTCCCCTGTTTTTTGAAAATAAATATTCTGTGGTTGTTTTTTGTTTGTTTTATATCATCCCTGAATATTCATATTCAAATTTTAACATATAGATTCATGCATATATTAAATGAAAAAAATAATAAATATATTAAAAAAATTATATATATATATGATGTGATGTGCTAGCAAGTTCACTTCAGGTCACAATGTAGCTATGAGCAAGAATAACAATAATAAATAAACTCAACTTGTTTGAACTATTCTGTGACAGGGATTTAGCATCATAGTATTCTTCAATTAATTCCTATTTCGCAATCAAATTGTGTTTCCCTGTCTTTTTTCTCTTTAATTCTCCATAAAAATATAAAAGCATGCATTGCTGACAAAATATAAACTCTCTAACGTCCTAGTAAAATAGTGGCTGGATGTCTGTAGGCTTTATATGGAATTATCAGTATATCATTGCAGCAGATAAACTGATAAAATTTGGTTATTTGATTCAAACAGGGTCAGGGTCACAGCAAGTTGAAATGACTAAAAGGACTAAAAGGAGTTTTTAGTGGCAGAGCAAGAAGTTCTTTTATCTTCAGGAATCTGTTTTTATCGCTTGCACCAGGCTTTTGGCAGATTTTTCACATGTAGGCATCTTAGAGGAAAATGCACACACTTGATATTTATTGGTTAGCTGGACAGACACCCCCCCTTGCCTAGCCACGCCCACTCAGTAATCTGCACCCCCTCAATCAACAAGACAGACCCTTAAAGTAAGCAGGAATATCCAGCTGGGCGTGAGCATGAAACGTATACTGTAATTACATAAATAATACAAGATCATTTTCTGAAATGCATAGTATTTGTAATGTGTTTTCTTTTCATTATTATTTCATAAGCAAGTTTAACTGGTGTCATTTACAGACACCCTATTGTTATCATTTACTGTACTGTAGTCAAAAGGTGATGTTGTGTAAGACAGCTAGTTTGTGAAAGTGTAACTGAGAGCAAATTGGCTACTTAAAGCCAATGAACTGAAAAATCCCACCCCGTCCCTGCAGCCCTCTCTCCAGTGCTACTGCTATGAAAACAATGCATGCGCACTGCCTGACTACTGCTGAAGGACAAGTTCCATGAGCGAGAGTGCTGGGGAGAGGCGCGTAGTGCTTCCATATCCAGCTACAGAAAACACCTAATATTATCTTAAAGAATGTTAACAGCGAGCTTGGTTATCGTTAGTACTCACGGCTTTCGACTAGCTCACTAGCTTTGGCAGTATGCCTGCAATATGTCTGCCTAGCCCTGTGGAAGACACCAGTCACATGCAATGAGTGCATGGGCAGCTTGCTCGCAGGTAGGCAGGTAGGCCATCCACTCATTAGGACCAAATCTAATGATTGGATGGACTTTGGACAGCCCTGTGACTGCCAAAGATGACAGATATATATTTTCCTTTTATTGTCAGAGCGTTCGATTTATTCGTTGCTGTCGGGGTGTAAACAGAATTACAAGAAATATAACAAAAAATGCTTCTGAAAAAAAAAAAGATCTACCTTTAACTGAATTTCCTTTAACACTTAATACTGATCTTTTAGTTTCCACTTGTGTTCATTCATTAAATTTCTATACCTATACTTATCCATTTATATTTCATTTTATGTATTTTATATATTGTATATTTCCCATCCATCCATTATCTATAGCGTTTTATCCATCTGGGTCGCGGGGAAGCTGGAGCCAATCCCAGCATCTTGGGGCGAGAGGCAGGGTACACCCTGGGCAG
>JAQQZR010000457.1:0-14501 GCA_030068235.1 Notoglanidium macrostoma | reverse complement strand
TTTATATACTTTTGTGAAGCTGCTTTGAGACAATGTCTGTTGTTAAAAGCGCTATACAAATAAAATTGAATTGAAATGAATTGAATTTCTGTAGTCATTAGCAATGATAAGATCACATTGTTTACAACATAACCATTTATGGAGGACTTTTTGTTCCATAGGCAGCTGAATTCAAGGCCATGATCTCTGGGGTACTCCTCTCCATACCACACCAAGAGCTCCTCTCCTGGTTTGATCGGCTGACAGCAACGGTAGTGAATCCCTCCTTGATACTGGAATGCCACAAGATTCTGTTCTTCACCATTACGAGCACAATTCACATACCTTGAAGAATGAGGGAAGAAGTAAAGCAGAGAGCGGGGGGGACGCAAGAGGGATATAATCAGTAATGGGGAAGGAAGGTCTAGTACAACAAATTATTAACTATAAAAGTCAACGACTAAACAAAGTCCAAAAAGACTTTCACAGGCTGCAGCAGTGTCTTACCTCATCCAGTTAGCATGGCTCTCTTTTTTGGCATCTATGTATTCCTCACACTGTCTGACCTTGTATATCTGCAGAAAATGTTATTTTATCCATTAATGCAAATAACAATCACTATAAATTTAAATGGACTAAAACTTAACATAAAGCTGGTGGTTACTTCTTGTCAGACCTATCCACTAATCCTTGGCCACATTTCCAAGTTTCTCCCAGACACTCTGAGAACTCTATAAATTTTTGTAAATTATTTCAATATGCAGAAGTGTTTACCTGTTGGCCTGGTCAAGAAATTTAATCAAACGTTGGAGAATATAATTGTATGTTTGCTCACAACAATACTAGAACATGTGGCTTGAATCTGTTATTTGCAGGTAAAGAGGTCCTGCAAGCATCTATGGGATACTGTAATGAGATCCTTAAGACAGGTGGGACTCAGTATGAGTAAAGGCTGGATGGCCTGAGTGTTTCAGGGGATGAACAGGTAATGAGTGAGTGTCTACACGTATTTTTTATTTATACAAGACAATTTATGTGCATTTTCTTTCTTACTAGAGGCAGGAAATCAGACAGAAACACATTCAGAAGTGACTATTTTATATGCAAATTTAATTTACCAACAGTTCAACAACGTTAAAAAAAAAAGTCTCATTTGCCATACCATTAATATGTATAATAAATTAATGATTAATTTTTTTTTTATTTTAAAGCTGACTCACCACCCAGGAGTAGCCACTATTCATAGCTTTTTCTCTGTCTACCAGCTCTCCCTCATAAGGCCCAAAATGTGCACCAACTGGAACAGTCTCACCCTTATTAAACACGCCCAAGCCTGCACCAGAAATATTAGACTGTTTAACTTCCAGACCAAGTGGAAGGGTTAATCTGGCTCGATCGGCGACCCCCACTGGAACAGGGGTATCAGGAATGAAAAAAGCTGGGCCATGAAACTCGCACTTGCTGATGAAGAAGGACTTGCAATCCTCACAATCTGGGAGTAAAAAACAACAACAAAGAAGTACATTCAGCACAAAAGACCTAGGCAAGTTAATCAATGATTATTAAAATTCATAGACAGATAAAAAAAATTAAGCACAACTAGGGTAATAATCAAGTAAGTCTGGAAGAGTTGTAATTTGCCATGAGTTAGATGCACTCTTTTAAAAAAAAATATATATATTTTTTGCACACCATTATTTAGCATGTTTGCTGAAAAATAATGACTAAAAATAGTGGGATTCTCTAAAAACTGTGAGAAATCTAGTCACATCTGTAAGGAAACTGTCTTGGCTGTAAATTGTTCAACAGGATAATGACTATAAACAAATCAACACAGAAATGGTTGCACTGGCCATCTCAAGTCTCTGAATTCGAACTCTGCTGGGCCTGAAGTTTTAAAAAAAAAGTGCACTTTTTAAAAAATGCTCAAACACTTTCTGATCACTGTCACATGAAACACACTCTAATATTCTCTGTTGTCTTTCAAAGACTATGGCGCTAAAACTCAAGGTGAAAAATATAAACATGCAAGTTTTAACATTTTTTAAAAAATTTTATTTGATAACTGTCCTCTGTGCTTGAGTGAAATTCTTGCGATCGAGTTTTGACAGGGGGTGGGTTTTTCCAGTTTGGGGGCAGACTCATGGCTGTTTCAGTCAGTTGAATGCTGTTGGCTGATGGCTGCTGCTTTTCTGATTGGCTGCACACTATGAACGGCACCAGTTCTTCAGCTCTAGTATTGCAGCAATAACAACAACATACTCCGTTTTAGACCCTTTGATCTCCAGCTCATCCTCTCCAACTCCACTGCTTCAATGAGGCCTAGCTTTGCACAAACAAAATGATGTAGACTACAGCCAATTACAAAGCAAGGAGCCAAAAGTATTCTCTGACAGAAATGGCATGAGCCTACTTCCAAACTGTCAAAACTACCCTCAAAACTGTCGCGCAAAAATTTTGCAGTGGTACAGCCACTTGTTAAGAACACCCATCATGATAAGGGGAAAAAAATTCAAACAGGAAAAAACACATGTTGAGCACAATATTAAGATGAATTAATTTAAAATTTCTTATTTCAAGAAGTTTCACATTTCAGTTTCTTATTTCAAGGCAAGTTTTACATTTACGCTCGCAATTGGCTTATTTATGCACACAAAATTTAAAACTTGCAGGTTTACATTTTTCAGCTTGCATTTTAGCACCCTCTAATTTTGATATAGACATGATGCCATACAAGACATGACCCAACTAATTTTTGGTAAATTACTGTTAAGTTTTTTTTTTTAAATATAAACAAAACAAATAAGATTTTTTTTATTGTTTTTTTTGTCTTACAGAGGTATTCATCATCATTTTCAGGCTCTTCTTTAGCATGTTTCTTCTGTTGGTCCATAGGGATGTCATGCCCCAAAGAGCTTGATGTCCCATGACCTAAAATTCCAAAATTTTATTACCGTCATCTCAATTAAAAATATAAAGCACAAAAAGACAGGAAAAGTGGCTGTAGTGAAATGGGTCCAGTCATAAATTAAGTCTAGTTAGACTATCATGTTTCATTCATACTGAACATCGCCAGTGTTCTGTCTTACCGAGGTAACTGTCATCTTCAGATTCTTCCACTTTTATAATCTTCAGTAATCCTTCGTTCTGCCCATCCACAGCAGTAATGTTTCCCAGAGAGCTTGATATCCCTTCTTTTGAATCCGTACAAGTGTCTGTCTGCACATCTTTGCAAAGCTATTGACCAAAGAACAATAAAGTCTTCTGTAGAAATTAAACTCTACAATCCTTTTGTAATCCTCTTTTAAAAACTGTTTCACTAGACTTTGTATAGCACTTATCTTAAGAATGTGTGATTGTGAATACTGTATGTGTTATGGGGCAGTTCCCGAGGTGGTATGTGGTAGGGGAACCCCTAGCCTGTCGGTTCTAAAGAGCCTGATGTAAATAGAACCAAGATGCATGAGTGAGTTAAATGAGATCGTGAGGGAGTGCTTGGTGCAACAGGGCTAGACAATGAACTTGCTGAGGTGGGGATTTGAACCAGCATTCTCCAGTGCTTCATGTGCAGGAGTTAGCCTGATGAACTATAGATCCTGTGTGTTATGATCTTGCTTTATATAATATAATATATAATATATTTTAATATATATGATATAATATAATAATATATAATATATAATATAATCCCCTTCCCCTTTCTTTTAAACCAAAAAATATTTTCTTTTCTTTACAACCAAAATGCCTCCTCCGTTTCTTTTAAACCAAAATATATTGCTTCTCTTTCTCAACCAAAATATTTCCTAAATTTCTTTTAAATCCAAAAAATATTGCTTTTCTTTCTCAACCAAAATATTTCCTCCGTTTCTTTTAAACCACAATATATTGCTTCTCTTTCTCAACCAAAATATTTCTTCCGTTTCCTTTTTAAACCAAAATATCTCTATTTCTCTTTAATCCGGCAGCGCGGTGTGTAACATATAATGTCCACGCGCCGAGCTGCGTAGCTTGGCGTCTTTTAAGCATGGCTCACAGCTGCGGCGCGTCTCCCCCGATTGCGGTCATGTGATCGTTGCCTAGCGACTGGGTCCATATTAGGACCCCGGGTTGGCCGCGGCTCTGCCTGTGAGGTGACTGGCAATGCCACAATGGCTTGTGATGTTACAGGACCCCCCCTCCTCTAGGAACGGGTTAACCCTGATACAAGCCTGATTAACCCCGGGTCCAGGATGTGCTGGGCAGGAACCCAAGAATGGTCCTCCTGCCCATACCTCTCCCAGCCCACCAGATACTGAGTACGCCTGCATACCCGGCAGAAGTCCAGGATGAGTCAAACTGTAAAGGCCAGTGACCGGTCAATGATGCGCGGGGGTGGCGGGGCAGGCTGTGCCAGAGGGCTGCAGAGCACGGGTTTCAGACGCGACACGTGAAACATGGGGTTAATTCTCAAGGACTGGGGGAGGTCCAGGCGATACGCCACCGGGTTGATGCGGCGCACGATCTTGTATGGTCCTATGTAGCGTGGGGCTAATTTCTTGGAGTTGGCCCGCAATGGGAGATCCTTCGCGGCCAGCCAGATCTTCTGACCAAGACGGGAACTCTGAGCCTCCTGACAGCGGCAGTTGAAAGACAGGACAGTTCGTCGTCTGGCCATCAGCAATGCCCCTCTGGCCCTTTGCCAGGTCCGCCAACACCAGCGCACCAGTTGCTCTGCCGCTGGGACCCCAACCTCCTCCTCCTGTTCCACAAACATGGGTGGGGTGGTACCCAAACTGGCACTCAAACGGTGACATGCCCAGGGCGGAGTGCAAGTGGGTGTTATGAGCATATTCTGCCCAGGCCAGGTGTTACGCCCACGATGAGGGGTTAGCTGCAGCCAGACACCTGAGTGAACGCTCTAGATCCTGGTTGACCCTCTTGGTCTGGCCGTTGGACTCGGGGTGAAAACCCAAGGACAGGCTAGCAATGGACCCGAGGAGTTTGCAAAAAGCTCTCCAAAATCTGCTGGCAAACTGCGGGCCCCTGTCGGACACCACATCCGTGGGGAGCCCATGCACCCAGACTACGTGCTGTAAGAAAAGCTCCGCCGTCCCCTTGGCAGATGGGAGCTTGGCTAACGGCACAAACTTACATGCCTTGGAAAAATGCTTGACACATACCAGGATGACCGAATTCCCCTGGGAGACAGGAAGGACAGTGACAAAGTCCATGGAGACGAGCAACCAGGGACGCAAGGGGCCGAAGAAGGCCCTGTGGATGAGTGCGCGGCTCCTTGTTCCAAACGCAGGTCTGACTGGCGGCCACAAAGGCCCTAACATCCTTATCCATACTCGGCTACCAGAAGCGTCACCGCAGGAATTCGAGGGTTCAGACAGCCCCTGGATGAGTGGCGAAGGGGGATGTGTGGCCCCAGGATAGCACCTGTGGCCGACAGTCACGGGCCACCTCCAGGGTTGGGCTCCTGCTGGAGGGCTTCCTGGACAATTCGTTCCAGGCACCACTGCAATGGGGCTACAACCCGTTGAGGGGGTAAGATCGGCCGGGGAATGGGCTCCAAGATGTCTGGATCCCACTGCCTTGAGAAGGCATCCGGCTTCACGTTCTTTGTGCCCGGTCAATAAGATAAAACAAAATCAAACCGGGCAAAGAACAACGCCCACCTGGCCTGTCGAGGGTTAATGCACTTGCCCTGCTGGAAGTATGCAAGGTTTTTGTGGTCCGTCCATACGAGGACCTGATGCTTAGCCCCCTCAAGACGGTGTCTCCATTCTTGCAGGGCCAACTTTACTGCTAAGAATTCCCTATCCCCCACATCATAGTTTCTCTCTGGAGGGGTAAGGCGGTGCGAGAAGTAGACGCATGAGTGCAGTGACCGATCCGTACTGTCACACTGGGAGAGGACTGCCCCGACCCCAATGTCCGAGGTGTCCACCTCGACTACAAATTGGGCTTCAGGGTCGGGCATATGGTGAACTGGGGCCATAATTAGTCTCTCCTTGATGGTGTTGAATGCCCTCTGAGCCTCCGCTGTCAAGGAGAACCCCTTCAGGGACTTTTTGGTCAGCGTGCTGAGTGGGGCAGCTAGGGTGCTAAAATTCCTAATAAAGCGATGGAAGAAATTAGCAAACCCTAGAAATCGCTGGACCGAGCTGGGGCGAGGCCACTCCGCGGACCGCCTTGACCCTTGCTGGGTCCATACTGAGCCTCCCTTGGGACACCACGAACCCCAAGAACAACATTGTGGGCACGTGGAATTGCGACTTCTCCAGCTTGACATATAGTTGGAGTTGCAAAAGCAACTGGAGAACCCGCCGCACATGGATCACATGTTCGTCCAGAGAAGCACTAAAGATCAGTATGTCATCCAAGTAGACGAAGGCGAAGTGGAAGAGGGTCTCGCGGAGCGCCTCATTGATGAAGCGTTGGAAGACCGCAAGAGCATTCATCAGGCCAAAGGGCATGACCAGGTATTCATAGTGGCCTGTCGGTGTGATGAACGCAGTCTTCCGTTCATCCCCAGCACTGATGCGGATCAAATTATAGGCACTGCGCAGGTCCAATTTCGTAAAAACTTTGGCCCACTGCAGGCATTTGAAGGCCGAATTCATCAAGGGCAGGGGGTAACGGTCCTTTTGTGTGATGGAGTTCAGGCCCCAGTAATCGATACAGG
Source organism: Notoglanidium macrostoma (assembly GCA_030068235.1). NCBI lineage: Eukaryota > Metazoa > Chordata > Actinopteri > Siluriformes > Auchenoglanididae > Notoglanidium > Notoglanidium macrostoma. Next base: position 7,852 of record JAQQZR010000457.1, on the reverse strand, counting down.
GTCTCAGGTCCCCTCCCTTCTTCTTGACGAAGAAGAAACCTGCCCCTGCTGGCGACCTTGATGGTCGGATGAACCCCATTCTTAGGGCCTCTCTGATGTACTCCTCCATCGCCACATGTTCAGGAGGTGCGATTGGAGAATAACCTGCTGCGGGGAGGGGTAGTTCCTGTAAGCAGGTTAATGCCGCATTCAAAGGGCCTGTGGGGTGGTAAGATCTGTGTCTTACCCTTTGAGAATACCTCCTAGAGGTCCCAATAATCTAGGGGAACCCCAGGGATCGATTGGGTCTCCCCATCAACGCACGGGTTGTGGCTCTGTAGCCATGGATGCCTCAGCACCAGCTGCAGCTCCGGTACTTGGGTGATAAAAAACAACAACTGCTCTGAGTGATGAACTAATTGAAGAAGTATTGGGCAGGTCTGATCACGGATGGGCCCTGCCGCCAATGACCGGCCATCAAAAGCCGCAATTGGGATGGGGTGTGGGAGAGCCTCAATTGGTAGGCCTAATTTGCGGGCCAAAAACCGATCGAGGAAGTTCCCCCCCGGCCCTAGAATCAATAAAAGCCCTAAGGTTAGCTACCCCCTCCTTCCCCCACCTTGGAAGAGGCCTGTCACAGGGGAAGCTGATCTCGGGGTCATCACAGGTCCCCCATCCTGTGATGCCCCTGGCCTTTTGGCTCCCGATACGAGCATGCTGCTTGCCAGTGGCCTGTCTGACATTCCCTGTTCCGTTTGCTACCTTCCTCTCACTGCTATGAAGCAGAGGTCTGTGACCCCTACCTGCATGGGTTCTGGACCCCTCGGCCCCAGTTCTAAATCGCCAGGTCACTGCCTATGGTGTACACTGTAGTTAAACCCCTGGCGTTCTCTGCATTGCTCTCTTAGGTGATTATCCAGCCGAATCGCCAGAGCGAACAATTCGTCTAGACTGTACGGGGGATCACAATCCGCTAGCTCATCCTTAACATGTTCACCGAAACCCTGCATAAATACTGCCTGAAGGGCCGCACCGTTCCAGCCCGAGGCAGCTGCTAGCATCCGGAAGTCGATGTCATAATCAGCCACCGAACGACTACCCTGGCGGAGACACAGCAAGGACCTTTACTGGGGCTAGGATGATCAAAGGTAGCCCTAAGGTTGGAAATAAAAGCCTGGAGCGTGGAGTGAGTTTGTTTTGCCACACTGCGGTGGCCCATGCAAGAGCCCTTCCGGAAAGCAGGGCTATTATAAAAGCTATTTTAGCCCAATTGGTAGGATACTGAGAGGGCTGCAGTTCAAACACTAGGGAACACTGCATGATAAAAGGATTACAGCCTCCGACCTCCCCTCCATAGAGTTGGGGGGTGGGAAGTCTGGTCTCCACAGGGACCCCCTGCACTGCCCCACCGCTAGTTGGATGAAGAGGGTTGGAGGGGGAGGCCGAGGACTGCAGCAGAGCCTGGATACGGGAAATGTTCTCGGGATATTCCGCAAACCTCATCGAATAGGGCAGTGAAAGCCTGATCATGTCTCCCAAGGGCGGTGGCCTGAGTTATATAGTATAACACAATATAATATCGTATATAATATATTTTAATATATAATATAATCCCCTTCCCCTTTCTCTTAAACCAGAAAATATTTGCTTTTCTTTACAAGCAAAATATTTCCTCAGTTTCTTTTAAACCAAAAAATATTGCTTCTCTTTTTCAACCAAAATATTTCCTCAGTTTCTTTTAAACCCAAACAAGATTGCTTTTCTTTCTCATCTAAAATATTTCCTCCATTTCTTTTAAACCAAAATATATTTACTTTTCTTTTCAACCAAAATATCCTTCTTTATCTTTAATCTGGCAGCGTGGTGTGTAACATATAATGTCTGCGCTCCGAGCTGCATAGCTTGGCATCTTTTAAGCACGGCTCACAGTAGCGGCGCGTCTCCCCCAATTGCGGCCACGTGATCGTCGCCTAGCGACTGAGCCCATATTATGACCCCGGGTTGGCCGCGGCTCTGCCTGTGAGGTGACTGGCAATGCCACAGTGGCTCGCGATGTTACAGTATGCATGTCAACATTAGGGTAAATGTACAGGGCATAGTGCATGCGGCGAGTGGCATGACAGAGGCGCCATTTAAAATTCCTTTGGTCTCTATACTTTTGAAACCAGCTTAAGCATTAATCAAAATGCACCTGCATAAACAGATTTGATCTGATGTGTTTATTAATGTCTATTACAGAGGTATTTAAAAGATGAGGCATGTGGAATTGCAGTGAGGTTGCAGGCTGGGTGGAAAATACCAAAAATAAATATTAAAAAACTGTATCAGAGCTGCCAACCTTTAGGGATTTTGTGCAGGAGTTCCGCATTTAACATGTGAATACACTGGTCTACTGTATATAAGACTCTTTTTTTCATCTGGTTCTGTTTTTTTTATTAGCCAGTTAATAACAGGTATTAAAAACCCTTGGAGGATGCCTTGGTCCATTTCCCTGAATTCCCTGAAAACAGCTACCAATCATGCAGGCCAATGGTTATCACATGTTAATAGTGATAAGAAATATGAAGCCTGCCAACAAGATCTTTCTAAACTAGGCATATAAGAATATATCACGCATCGATAAGTCGTGATACAAGTTTATGATGATTCGAATCAATGGAAATAGAAATTACCTGTGATTCATCTCGTTTGTTGATTCATCCAAGTTGTAATTGCGTTATTTAGACAGCAGAAGGCACAATAATGTACAGTAACAGGAATACACAAGAGTTCAATGTAGGCTGAAGAAACACAGCATTAATGCTTCAAAAACACACAAAAACCAGATTTAAAATGGGAAAGAGCTTTTGTGCTCATTTAACAGATGTAGCAGGAAACTGGATCTTTTTATCTTTTTACAGACTGCCAAAAGCTAAAGGAAAAAGATTCAAATTCAGGTAGTTGTTTAATGCATAAGCTTTTTTAATTTTTAAGAAAATGTTTCTTAACTTTATTAAATTTTTAATAAAAGGAACATTTTGTTAATAGGCTATTATATTTTACTCCAACTTTTACAAATGTTTCTAAATAATTATTGTTGGTTATTAAGAAAATAAAACAAAATGTACATAATTTTTATTTAAGTAAAAGAATAGTGAAGTTTATAAAGAATAGAAAAATAAATGTTGCATTTTTAGTAATAAAATTTTTTTATTAAATTTTTTTCCCCAAAAAATATTGTGGAAAACTCAAATTGTGAACCCAATATCATGAATAGAATCATGAATTGGGTGAATTGTTACATGCCTATTCTAAACGGGTGCTCATGGTGTGATACAGGGTGGTGTAACACACTTAGAGGAAAGCGCTTTCTGCCCGATTCCACATACATGAGCTCACAGACACAAATGCCTGTGGCATCATCAGGATTCAAACACACGCTCTGAATGATAGGGTGAACTCATTTCTGATTTGTCTCTGTTTTAAATACTTTTCACAATTTTGTTTTGTCGTGCTCAAGTTCTCAAAATACTGCGAAGTGGGGCTCATGGGAGAAAGGGGGGGGTATGTCTGTTCTTTTATTTAGCCTTTTTGTATTTGTAAATGTTTACACACATGAGCAACACTTACCTGTGAATGAATATGAGAGCCTGGTCTGCCCGCTGGGGCTTCCATTATAGGAAATCTAGACAAAAAAATTATAATTTTAGGAAAAAATTAAACTTAGCTGCAGTTTTTAACTAATTTAGCCGATAAGAGAGACTGCAGTGACAGCTGTCCTTGTGTTTAAAATTGTATAAAATAAACTGTTTCTTTTCATATTTATGGCTTCTTTACACAGTGTACATTTGTAGAAGCGGTGTGATTTATAATCGTACAATCCGGTGTCACACACAAGAGGATGTGCTCCCTTTTCAGTCTGGTTCCTGTCAAGGTTTCCTCCTTCACCTCAGTGAGCTTTCCCTCACCGCTGTCACGTTTGGCTTCCTCATAAGAGCTCTAAATATGAATAAATATCCTACATAGCGTCTTTGTAAAAACAAACAAACAAAAATGCCATAATGATAAAAGCACTATAAAAGTCAAAATTTCACTTAAAAAGATTCTACGTACAACCATTTACCACCAGAGCGCGCGCGTTCCTTTTACCAACTTTGGACAAATGTAGATGTATGTGAAGCAAATGTGAAGAACGAACGCGAACCATGGCCACGCCCACTGCGCCCGCTCTCCAAGCGTAAAAAAAAATCCGTTAGAAATCCGTTTGAAAAGCGCCGTTAAACTTATTCAAATTAAGCCGCTGTTATTTATCGGATGTACCAAGAACTGTGAATTATTTTTTTCAAGGATTCTGTATATATTAATCAAATTATTATTATTATTATTTTAAAATCTGGTTAGATTTTCAATCTGGTTTTTTTCATACATGTAAAACAAACTTACCGAAACGCAATGATACCCATTATTATTAGATAGATCCTGTGCACTTCATACGCCATTTTGCCCACCTTTACATCGTATGTAGCACTCTTAATCCACTTGGGATGTGGAATTTGCTGTCATGTTTTTATTTAACTCACCTTTCTCTGTAAAGCAGGACCGAGACAAGTTCATGAAACACAGCTTGAATAAGGAATGATTATTTTTTAATTCAATTACTTCTAATTGTCCTTGTAGAACCCTGCTACAGACATTTATAGGCTATTAAAAGATGAGTAGATGGATCAGAAAGCTCAGGTCTCCTATTGGAAAAACTGCAGCGCCTCGTCTTCTTCTTCGATGATGGAGGTCTGTAATCTTGCGCCCCCTGCTGTGCTGGAGAGTGGAGGAGCGAAACCTGATCGGGTCAGGAGGATAAAGCGTCATTCAAGGGTTTTGAAATTTTCGAAAACACACGTGACATGTATGAGGGTGATATTATGATTGGGGTGCCACAGGTAGCCCTTCTAACTATTAAATATGGTAGCACAGTAGTCCAGCAAAGGTGTGTTCAACTGAGGTGAATGTTCCAGGCGAAGCGTTCTCAATGAACTTTTGAACATTTTTAGGTCAGGATAGTCCAACGACATTAATCCTCTAGCCTAGTAATAACAAGACATAGTCTTAGGTTTTAGTAGTATATGATGTATGCAATTGAGCTTAATCTAACAACCACAGAAAAAATTACAATCACTACACTCTACACATTACACTAAGGATTGATAACGACAGCATACAAAACAGAAGCGTTCACAAAAAGTATCAATACAATGGACAGACAAGTTATTCACTTGGAATATTGTATGAACAGTTTTAAAAATCGAACACATATGCATATTTTCTGGGATAACTCTCATATGGGCATACGTCTCCCTTAGTCCAGCATCCATATTTGTTCTCCGAGAACTACCTCCTCAGAACATTTATCAGTGAACTCAGTGAACTCAAAGCAAATGAGAAAATGCTCGCAAATGTTTGCCTTTGTTTGCTACTTTGAACGCACCTCAGGTAGCGTTCTTTACATTTACCTCATTTGGCTGCTGCTTTTTATCTAAAGCCACTTACAATTGAGACAGAATACAAGTGAGCTTGGTGGTCAAGGTTTGTGCACCTCGACCATCACACCCATATGTGGTTCTTCTCCAAACTGTTGCCATAAAGTTTGGTATAGAATGTATTTGTATATTGTAGCATTTTTCCTTCACTGGAACTAAGAAACCCAAACGTGTTCCTGCATGACAACGCCCCGTACACAAAACGAGCTCCATGAAGATATAGTGTGTTAAGGTTGGAATGAAAGAATTCGAATGTCCTGCACATAGCACTGACCTCAACCCCACTGAACACATTTGGGATGAACTGCAACACAGACTGCACCCCAGACCTCCTCACCCAACATTATTGCATGACCTCACTAATGCTCTTGTAGCTGAATGAACACAAATCCCCACAGCCACGCTCCAGTCTAGTGAAAACCCTTCCCAGAAGAGGGGAGTTATTATAGCAGCAAAGGAGGAATAAATCTAAAGCGATATGGGTGTGATGGTCAGGAGTCCACAAACCTTTATACTGTACCATTGATCTCGAGTTACTGTCCATGTGGTGTGTTCATGTGGATTCCTTCCAGTTTCTACATGTCCATAAACATGCTAATAGGTGGATTAATTATGCTAAATTACCTATAGATGTTTTTTAATCATTTTTTATATTAAACATAAAAACACATTTAAAATATCAGAAATGTGTTAACCCATGCCTTTGGGCAACAGTCTCAATTAATTTATTTTCTTTGCTGACACACAGCGTTTAAATTTAAAATAAGTAGCACAATTGAGTTGTTTTAAACATAGAATTAGCCAATACAAAAAACAAAAACTAGCATTCATGCTAATGCCATGTGGACCTTAAAGACATTTTAATGATTTACTGAAAGTGATTTTCTACCTCAGTCAATGTCACAATATCATTGAAAAAATGATCCCATGATCTTCAGAAAATTCATGTTGACCATGTGACTTGTGGAATAGGCTAAATATTTCATGGGGTGAATGTGTTCAGGTAACAGGCTTGAATGAAAACTGAGACACTAAGATGCTAATTCATGAATTTGTTGAAGGCATTGTAATTATGATTGCGATCAATCACTTGTGAGGATCTAACTCATCAGAAAATTCTTTTTAAGTCAGATTAATTATCTGATTATCAACTGCTTCATTTCTTTATGTATGTAAAGTGTCTGTTTTCCTTTACAGACTCCATAAGGCTTCCACACCTTTCACACACACACACACACACACAGTGTGGCCTACAGATGTCAGTATTCTTCTTCCAGTCTGAGGACCATGGACAAATCCATTGTCCAGTTCACTCAGTGTGGTTTATATAGTTGTTCTATATCGCTAGTTTAAATAAAGACTCCATTGTCTGAACAGTGTAATATGTTTATAATGTCTATATATTTTTTGTATGTTGATTCATACTTTAAATATGATTGAGTCATGGGGTTTGTATTGTTTGTGTAGTTATTGTTTTGTCTCTTTTGTGTGTTATGTTATATTTTAATACTTTGTGCTTGTTGTAATGTTAGTTTAGTTTGTGTAGCTGTAACGGTTGTACATTTGGTTTTAAATTGTGTTTGTGATTCTATATTTATTATTGTGGGTTTTTATTTTTATGCTTGTGGTCATTTGGTTGGTTTTTCATTGTGGCTTATCTGTGGGTCTACAGCATGTGAGAATATTTTTGGGCCTTTTAATGCTTGATTGTAAGGTCAAATGAAGCTGTAAGAAAATAGTCACAGAAGAATAAAGTTTCTTTACTTGACTGTGTGAGACACAGTGACCTTCACTGACATTTCTATTAAGTACCATAGAAAAGCCAGAAAGTCCCATTTGCATTGTGCTGCTTTATGTTTTTTTGGCATAAAAGTAAATGATGTGTGAAAGCTGAATCAGACTTGGATGAGTAACTTGGTGGCAAAGTCCTATTTGTTTTGTGGGTTTTGTGAGTGTCTCTGCTGGTTGTACATTTTTTGTTTTGTGTATTTATCAACTTCATTCATGTGTTTACCAGAATGGACTGTGACACACTGCACACTCAGCCGTCGCCACATTGCTGACCAACTATTGAACTGTGAGAACACAAAAGCAGGATTAAGCCCACAGGGGCAATAGATAGTTGTGTGTATGTACGTGTGTGTGTGTGTGTGTTTGACCAGACATTGGTCCCATGACTGACCCACAGCTGTTCATACACATCACTCATTGTAAACACACACACACACACACACACACACGCACACACTCTCTAACGGTTTGAGGATATTGCTGTCTGAATCATCACACGCACACACACACACACACACACACACACACACACACACACACACACACACACACACACACACACACACACA
>JAQQZR010000455.1:0-14511 GCA_030068235.1 Notoglanidium macrostoma | reverse complement strand
TCTTCCATTCTCCACAGAGCAGCTATAGGAATTCTACTGGGAGCACTGCTGTTCATGGCTTGTGAGTCTTTCCATAAAAGATACAATTAGACCAGTCATAAAATCTTAAGATTGGGTAAAACCAGTCATAATTGTTTTTTTTTTAAAGCATGATAGGTTTAAATATTATAATATTTTCTAGCAGTTGTATACGGTGTTTTATTAGTTGTGCTGTTTGTTTTATCTTGTAACAGTGTTATTGGCTAGAGATGTGAATTGTTTGGCCAGAAGGGGGATCACAGACCTCCCATATCCCATTTCCCTGCTCACCAGCAGCTAAACACAGAGTCACAATACTCTGTGATACCACAGAGAAAACCAACCGTGTCTTGACTAAGCTTATACTACACTTGCAGTGATAAAATAATTCATTGGTTTATACTGAATGAAAATGTCAGATAAGTTGATTTCCATTCTGCCAGTGTATTCTGGAGAGGGATGTCTCTTAATAAATAGGTTTGCACTTTGTCAAGTATAAACATTGTAGATTATCATGAGCACTGTATTTCTAGTTCAAAACTTAAGAAGGAAACATCACACACTAAACATGTTTTGACTGTCTACGCTACAGATCTGCTGTGAACTCTAGACAGTGTGAAAATGTTGAGTAGTAGTGTAGGCCTACTGTTCACTTATGTTTTAACACGTTCAAATGAAATTAATCTACTATGGACCAGGTAAGGTAAAAGTGTGTATGGTTTCATTTTTAAACTGTTTTTGTTTTTAAATGGTAGTTCCTGCTTACTAGGCATACTAGTATTCAATATACCTGCCAACCTTATAGTTTTTTTTCCGTGTTTCTCTCATATTTCTGCCTTCTTTCCCGCCGTCCTCCTCTTTTTATATTTTCCCATGATTCTCTTGTATTATTCAACTTTTATAACTTTAGGCACAGGCCTATATAACCAGTCTCTGTAGTGATGTGTTCTTTGCTTCTCTCCCTCACTAGTAAAATAGGTGGCAGAATGTAGAACAGCTACATCTACTGAGGAACAAAAGTTGACAGTGTAGTCAAAGATTTTAGATCTAAAATATTAGTTAAAACATTACGTGAGAAGGGATGAAGACAGGAAAAATATTAAATTAACATCTCCTGACAGAAAACTACACAATATTAATAATTACAGATTTTAAAATTGGTTTATCTCCTTAATGATACTATGCAAAACTGTATAACTGTATAAAAAAAAAGGTTTTGCCTTTCTGAAAGGGCTCCAGGTATAACTCACCCTCTTTCTCACACCCATTGGTAATAAACTTCTAAGTGCTGAATTTGTATCCCCTTCATTGTTTTCATTTATGCACAGTATCTGATTGACCACCTAAAAGTAGTTACCTTGTGAAGGTAGGTATAGATATAGCTAGTAGGAAGGCCCAGAGTGGAAAACTGGAAAATCTCCCATATTTTCAAAGCCCAATGTGGGAAATCTCTCTGATTTTCAAAACCCTATATTAGCAGATCTGGCATTCAGGGAGATTTCAAGAAGTAATATTTTGGACTGGCGTAATGAAAATAAAAAGGGGAAACACCTCTACATTCAACTCTGCTGGAAGTCCTGAATAAAAATCTAAACATATTACTGTTTTAATTACCTAAACCCACATAAATTAAGTATTGGACAATTGTTTTTTTTCCCTCAGTGCTGCTCTGCCTTTGTTTTGTCTGCACATGCAAAGACAAAAAGAATTTTCAGCCATACTTGCAAGATGGAAAACCAACCTTGACCAAATACAACGAGGAAGGAGGAGCTTCAGACGTTAAGGTGTGTTCACATTAAGTAAAATATTAATCCAGTTGGTTCATGGATATATACTGTCATATTGTCTTCTGGCTAATATTGTCCTCTTCAATTAACTGTCAGGATAGTGATTCGTTTGCTTTCTGTGCAGTCCCAATGCATTTAAGCAGAAACAGGGAATGTGTAAGATGGCACGTGTAGAGTTTTCACATAACTGTACTGTCTACTCCAGCCCCAAACGACTGTACTAGGTTAAATGCTTGGGTTGCCATCGAGTCTCAACTAATAGCTGTGGTCTGTTGTACCAAAAATGTAATAAAATTAAATGTAACTGAAGGTAGATGAAAATATTAAATAACTAAACATATGATAACAAATAACTTATTTCACTAGAATGAACAAGTCCAAAGAATGTCTAAAGAACTGCTAAATTTAGCTCGTAACAGGTCTTTTCTGTAGCATAGGAGCCTCTTCACTACATGTCCTCTCGGGCTGGGATGGTACTTTGTTACTTCGGATCTTTCCATTATGCTTGCAGATTCGGACTCCAACCTCTTTTCTTTGGCTTGTTGTTGATGCACGGAACGATATGATTTCTTTAGCTTCACTTGGACAGTCCATGGATGTTGTCTAGCAAGCTTGTGTGCTTGCTACAATGTTTTATCTATGTTTTCCACAAACACAGTGGGAAACGCCCATGGGATTCCAAGGCCAACCACACAGAGGGAAAGACCTTGTGGCTGGTTCACTTCTTATCCTAAAATCATTTGATTAGGAGTGAACCCAGTGCAGGAATGTGGAGCGGTGCACCCGACTGACCAAATTTGTGTGCTTGATATTGTGGACATTTTTTATTTTTTTTTTCACAAGAACTGAATGTCTACTCCCATTCCATCACATCTCATCCTCGTCATTCTTGGGGTCAAGTTTAGAGTGAACTAAGTTTTCTGTGTCACATAATTGCTCCCTGCACAAGGCTCCAGCCATCGCGGTACTCAGCGTACAGAGCACTGTGCTATAATTCAGTGTTTATGTCTCCATGTGCTTTTGTTTTGATTTGTGTACTACCTCGTCCCCTGTCTGCCTATCGCTTCTTTACCCTCCTGTGTCCTGATCATTCTCACCTGTTTTGATTCGCCCTGGTGATTATTCTGTCTATTTAAACCCTGTCTTCCGTTTGTTTCTTTGAGTAGGGTTAAGTTGACCTTGTTAAGAATCAATAGTGAATTGATTTAAAGTCAGTGAGGGCACCACCATTCTTATCTTGAGTAAGTCAACAGACCACTGGTTTCATAGGGAAGCTTACAGATCCACTGTTTGCTTGGTGCTGAGGTGTACGAGCACAGACAAATTATATAAAGCTCTGGAGGAAAGTCAGGAAAACTAGCTGAAGCTTCAGGTGGCCTGTCCTGCATGGAAATGTTCTCCTCATGCTGATATTCTGCTGAAACTAAGGACGAGCTGGATACACTCATTTCTGCTTTCTCCTTCTATAATGTTGTATAAATATAGACCACAAGAAGGCAGGAGTCACAATTTCATCATGGATAAGAGTGTTTTTAGGCGTGGATATGGTATAAGGCTTGTATAAATGTTCATAATGCTCAGTGATGGACTGGTGTCCTGGTGTTCAGGATACATTGAAGCCTTGTAACCAGTGTACCCAGCATAGGGTGTAGGGTTAAAGAGGTTACTCAAGATGAGTGACTGAATTGCTCCACTTTAATATAACATTATGTATTCTTCTTTTAGTTTGATCCTATATTCCTCCAAAGCCCAGTTGGCAATTATCGTGGCTTGAAGACTGAAGTGATGCAGGTGTGTACTTTTTTAAATGCATGTGCATGCTAGATATTCACATATTATAGCTGATATTATAATCAAACATTTTGTATTTTAACATACCTGTTCATAATGCATAATTTTCTATTCAAACACAGCATACATAATCCCACAATATTAAAAACCCCTTTTTTATGGAAAATACTGTCCCTTTTTTTCCACATATTTTTAATTCCTTATTAGCAGCACCAATCATTTTCCAGTCTTATTAGTAAAGGATTGCAATACTTCACACATGAAGTTTTGACATGGCACAAGTTTTCTTTGGCATTGAGGGCAGAGTTTGCTGGTTAGTCAGAGACCCAGTGTTCCATCATACTCCTCAAACACACAGTTCTGAGTACACACAGATCTGGCTCTATGTGCTGGTACCCACCATACAGTATCTTTCTCTAACCTGCTCTGCACTAACCCACTGCATCACACTTTGTTATGCCATTCTATTGTTCAACATCCTTATCTAATTTCACCCCATTCCCACCAATTTCACTGTACCACTTCTGCTGTACCTTAATATCTCCTATTGTCCAATCCTGTATTCTGTCCTATTCCACACATCACTCCATCCACCTTCCCCATCCTTTCTATGGTATCTTAAAAACCCTATCCTGTACCATACCCTTCAGTACCCTACATTTTCAGGTTTCAAATTGTTTCTAGAGTGCCAACTTCAAGGTTGCATGTTTTGTATCTTTATAATGTATGTTTTACATGTGGTGTCATTTTAATGAGCTTGTAGAGTAAAGCTTCAAAGATACATCACTGGTTCTTGAGGTCCATTTACGTGCCTTAAATTATTTTTAAAGGTGTACTAAATTCATATTTCTGGGTGAAAGATACTTAAGGTACAAGAGATATACCTTTAATGATACCATCCCAGTGACAGGGCTAAGTACAGTCTGGTACAGTTTCCCTGCCATACCATGCTACTGCTTGCTACCAAACTTTCTCATCCTGTGCTGTATTCTTCTTTCTCCAATGTCCACAATATCTATCCAAACTTCTCTACCATTCATTAATGCACTGTATCCTATTTTCTTTCCTCTCCACATAGGTTGATCCACAGTTTCAACAAAGCAGCACCAATAATTTTGGCAACCTGAAGATGGGAACTATTCAGGTGTGCACTATATATCTGCATTCTGAACAGACAGATGTATAGATGGGTGACATATTACAGGACACATGAAAAACAGTTGTTCTTCTGCTCATCATGGTTATTAGATAAGCACTTTTCACCACTATTTCCAAACCTATTTACTGGTGTCTTTCCCATAGACCTAAATCCAGATGAGATTTTCATTGTCCATATTGAAACACCAGTTGAACATTCTTTGTGACAGAAGGTCCTGCATTTAGGACCCAATAATACATGATATTTCAATGTCACTTAGAACTTTCCCTATTCCATCTTGATCCAGAATCAAGGTCAACTGGATCTGTTCACCATTTTATGCTAGGAAGATAACAATTTCACTGTTTTTTCTTTTACTTTTTCCGCATATAGTGTGTGTATATATGTATATATGTGTATATATATGTATATATATATATATTTAATGTGTATGTATGTATGTGTATATATATATATATATATATATATATATATATATATATAATCAGAAGGAGGCTAGCCTCTTTGTAAATGTTAATGCTGTCCAGAGTAAATGTTTTTCTTTTACTTTTTTTCATCTATCTATCTAACTATCTAACTAACAGAAGACTGTTTCTCTTTCTAAATGGTTTAATGTTGTCCCTTATGCTGTCCCCAGCGGCCTACTGAAGTAAGTGATACAATTGGCTCAAGGGCAAATTCAACAGTAAGTTTTACAAACATTATCTATAATCTGTATAATCTGGTCACTGGCAAATATAAATTGCATAGTACTATTTGTGATATTTTGAATAATTTGAGATTTTAAATTGTCTATCTCTTAAATGAATATTTAGTGTTTCATTTAGTGAATTATTCCAACCAAACGTTTGGAGAAAGATATTGGTATGTTCTTTATATTACCTGTGTTTTGTATTCCATCAGACCTGGACTAGAAACAGGAATAGTATATACGACACCAATAGGGTAAATTGATTTACATACAAAACAAGCTTTCACATATTTCCAAATGGCATTCAGAAGTTAATGTTTTTGCATATTTTCCTTCTCATGCATTTGCACTTTCCAGAGCGGAGTCACCAGATACTCTAGCTTACTGTCAGAGCGGAATGTGGAAGAATTGCTTAAAAAGGTAAAATCTTGCTCTCTTTCATGTATACATGAAACACACCTGCACTTTATTGAAGTTTCAGTTCAGTTCAGTTATTGTTAACCCGTATTGTAAAGTGTTACCGATATTTCTTGTCAATATCAATACTGAGAAATCTATATTTATGGTCATCTTATCTGTTTTCCTGATGATTGCAGAAGGTCTATCAACATTCTAAGAAGCAGCAGGACTTCCCTGAATATCAGCCACATGATTACAGGTTTGAAGGAACCAATACCAATTCTGTCACTGGACAAGCTCTCTTTTGATCTGGATGATCTGGATTTTCTGCAGAATCTGGGGCTAAAGTTTTACACTCTGGGTGAGATCTCTCAGCAAGAAATAAAAAAGAAGAACATGAAGGTGTAATTTGTTAAAAATAGTATTTACTTTCCTAATGGATCTTACACCTTTCTGAATACTCCTCCTTCCCATTTCTGTGTTTTTGTGGATCACATCATATCTCATGGCTAACTATTGGACGTTTTTGCAACCATACGCAGTGCAAGAGATGCAACACTCTCGCTTCTAAAGGAAAAGGTTTACAGAAAGGCATCAATTTCAGTATGGTGCAGCAAAAAACTATTTTTATGATGAGCTTTGATCATCTTTTCAGGCAAGTTATACAGCTGTACATCTTTTGGTGTCCACTTTTATATCTTCAGTCCTCAACTTATCAGTTTATAAGCTGAACCTGAGTCTTGTTTCTCACTTTTCATATTTGGTCCTCCTGTTCTCATTAACTCTCTCTGGTAATTGGTTACATCTTTTGTCAGTCTTTACTTACCATTTCAGTTGGTATGTAAATCTGGTACTTAACTTGATATTCCAAATTGTCTCTGGTCAATTAGACAGATTTTAGTGCATATATGGAAACAACAAATGAACTCCGACCCCTATAAAACAACAAATGAGTCTGGTCGTGGGTCTGGGGTCCCACAACAAAGTAAGCAGTGTACACAACAACAGTGACGACAACAGCAGCAGTCCCTGGACATTGCTTACTTAGAAACACCATACTAATCCGAGACTGAATCGTTAGGTGCACATTCATACAATGAATTTCCCATTCAACCTCAAACCAAAAGCACTACATTGGATTTGGATCTGCTGAATGCCGAGGCCATTGGAATACACTGAACTCTTTGTCATGTTCATGTCACCAGTTATCTGGCACTGGCATGTTATCATTCTGGAAGTAGTTTTAATAAGGTACATTATGAAAATAAATTCAAATAAATTAAACTTTACTTATATAATGCTTTTAACAGTGGACATTTGTGTTTACAGTCTGTGATGTCAGGGTATGTTTTGGGTGTGCGTGCGTGTGTGTGTGTGTGTGCGCATGCATGCACATAGACTTAAGGACTGAGACTGTGTCCGAGTCCCAAACACTAATTCGAATTTTTGTACTAGAAAGCTCCGTCCCACACTGTAGACTTCATTATTCTATTTTTTATCAAAGCAGGCATGATGGATAATAAAAGACCAAAAGTCTACTCAGGTACTGCCGTGGAAGACCATTCAGTGGACATTGACTATTGACTATAAGTCAATAGTAGTATTTTATAATTAATTCAAAATTGTATTGGGTGCCAGTTCAGTATAAGATACAGGTGATAGTCACAATTTCTTGTTCCAGTAAGGATTCTTGTTGCTACATTCTGGACTAACTGTAGCTTGTTTGGGCACCAACAAGAACATCCAGATAAAAAGCCATTAAAATAATCCAGCCTAGAAGTAACAAAGGCATAAAGTAGTTTTACTGCATCATGTAGAAACAAATTGCTTATGCTAGCAATATTTCTGTGATGAAAGGTCATCCTATCCTAGTAATATTAACTACATGAACTTCAAAAAAGAGACTGGAATCAATAACCAAGGTCTTTTTCTGTTATACATGATGAGACAGAAAGGCCATACTATGTAATCAGAAAGCTTACATCTAGCTGCATGTGGTCCTAGAATTACTTGCGTCTTGTCAGCAGTAAGACGAACTTACTTAGCATCCAGTGTCTATTATCATATACACGTTCATCAACCTTAATAAACTGGCACCTCTCATCTGGCTTTGCTGAAACATATAACTGTGTGTCATCAGCATAACAGGGAAAGCTTTTTCCATGGTTATAAATATATGTACCCAGAAGTAGCATATATAAAGAAAAGCGCAATGGGCCTAGAATAGAGCCTTGAGGAAAACCAAATATTACTTTAGTATGCAAAGAGAAGTCACCATTTACATCACTGATCTGATAATTATATTGTCATCTTCATGAACAGTTATCAAACTGTCCTGCTTTACAATAATAGTTTGAATTTTTTTTGAATATTTTCAATATTGTTATTGAAAAAAATTCATAAAGTCATCACTACTATATAATGATGGTGACTATGTGTGGCTGTCTTATACCTAGTTAACTTTGCTACAGTATTAAATAAAAAACCAGGATTGTTTTGTCTTCTAATTGGAAGATTGTCATCTGCACATTGCAGCAGAAATCCAGATTCATCAGACCAGGGGCCTCATGTACAAAAGTTGTGCATGCACAAAACACCATCTTTCATGCTCACGGTCAGATGTATCAAGAGTGAAATGAACAGGAGAATGTGTGTTCCTCCATACCAACTTCATGTCTGGCATATACATGTTTCTAATGGTTTTACTCAGTAGGCAACACTTAGAGGTTCTGTTTGTTAATGGTGGAGTGACTAGCCACTTTATGTCCCTGTGTTACCCTTTGGCTCTCACTGTTAGTCATGCTGTTATATCTATTCTTGCTGGATCTCCTGCTTGCTCTTAGCACACGATATACACTGTTCTTCACATCTCCGATTGATGTGAAGGGTGATACCTCACTTCTACACCTTTGTACATATTCATCATTCTATGAATCTCATGGGAAGTAAGTGATGTGCTTCATTAATTTCTAACACCATCGGTTGCAGGCTGTAAAACGAAACTCTTGTGAAAAGTATGGCAGAAAAGGTAATGGTTCCATTTCAAAAGCTTGTGACACACTGTTTGTTATACAAGTGTTTGAAAGCTCTTTTTCTCTACCTGCTATCGTAAGCATTTATATTGTATGTTTTCATGAGTGGGGAATTATGTAGACATCTAGAGATGAATTGATTATGTCTTGGTTTCAGTTGTCAAGCTTGTTTGAGGAAGGCGTGTCTAGAGATCACTCATCACCCAGTGTAACACTCATATATTATGTGTAACTAGTGAGTATCAACTTTGTTTTACTTGATTACTCGGTGAGAGTGTGTTCAGCGAGAATTTCATTACTGTACAAACTGGAGTTGTCATATTCATGTAATAGATGTGCAATTGCAATGGATTGCAGTGGATTAGGTGAGGATTGGAGGCAGACAAGAGATGAGTCAGGGATTGGGTTATATTAATAGATTAATAACGTAATCTATTGAAGAACAGATTAAGTTCATTGGCCCTGTCCAATCTGCCTTTGACTGCTCTGTTGCCAGTCAGCTTGAAAGCAGTGATAGTCCTTATGCCACTCCAGACCTCTCTCATGTTGTTCTGCTGAAGTATCCATTCCAGCTTCCTCCTGTACTTCTCTTTAGCCTCCTTGAACTTCAATTTAAAGTCCCTTTGCATTGTTTTCACACACTTTCTGTTGCTGGTACTGAAAATTGGTTGCCCATGAGTTATTATTTGAATAACAATGGACAGGGACAGTGCAGTCATCACAGAAGTTAAGGGGGGGGCGGCACTGTATAGAGGGGATAAGTGGAGAAGCACTGTTTGCCTCCTTCACATTAGCACACAGCAAGTCCAGGATCCTCTCCCATCTGGTTGGACGGCCCACATACAGTATTGGGTGAAGTTAGGCAGGGTTGTTGCCGTAGTGACATGATTGAAGTCACCCAAGATTGTGATGAAGGCACTTGTGTGTTGAGTCTGAAGTTGAGCTATGATGGTGTGAATGACATTATATGGTGACATTGGATTGGCAGATAATATATCTCTATATGTAATAAATATTTACAATTACAGGATAATATATAGGGTATATTAACAGGAATGTAGAGGTGTTGGTATTTGTGAAAACAAATGCAAGGTTTAGTCGTAGGTGTTGTGTGAAT
Source organism: Notoglanidium macrostoma (assembly GCA_030068235.1). Taxonomy (NCBI): domain Eukaryota; kingdom Metazoa; phylum Chordata; class Actinopteri; order Siluriformes; family Auchenoglanididae; genus Notoglanidium; species Notoglanidium macrostoma. Next base: position 4,517 of record JAQQZR010000455.1, on the reverse strand, counting down.
TGAATGGCCTGTTGCAAGAAGATCCTCGTCATTCTCTCTGATTTGGCCTCAAGCAGTGGAACCATTTTCCTACCTCAATAGAGATAAGAGTCCTTTGTTCTGATGACTGAGGTCCTTCACAATCTTCCTGACCAATTGCTGAATATAGACTGCAAGTCAGGGAACTCAAAGTGGATGGTGTCCTCAGCCGATCATAGCACCCTCTGGAGAGTCCACCTATCCAGATTGGTCCTGTTCCCAAATTTGCTTTAATCAAAATGCTCTCAATGTTGCAGGTGTAGCAGTTCCTTAGCAACTTAGAGGGCAGTTTAAAGTCATTGCCGTGGTTAGGATGCTGAGTTGTGTGTGTTTGTGGTCATTGTAATCCATTGTGTTATGTGGAAACCGTCTCAAATCATCTTCACGTTATGAAAAAGCATGGAACAGTAATTCTGCATTCAGTTGTATTCTTGTATGCACGCTCCACATTACTCAGCCACATAAGTCCCCACTTGAAAACTTGGACAAGAGTTACCTCATCCAACAGCAAAATGGTGTTCATCATGATGCATGGTTTTCTGTTATTAATAACCTTTTGTTTTTTGTATTTGTAACTTATTATGCATGATTTGGAATTAACAATAATATATAGCTCTCATTAACAAGAGGATTATAGGTGTTCGGTTAGTAAGTGAACATTGTTTCTAAGCACTTAAAGTTATATCAGTGGGTCAATAATGAGTTAAATCAAAAAGGATTTGGTGTCAAAGTCCTTGTTTGTGCTTTTTTAAAAATATTCTACAATATGCCATTACAAATATCAGTTTGCATGGGCCCAAGTAATTATTTTCAGCAAAAACATATGTGGCACCCCTGAGTATTATATTATATAAAATATAAAATTATTGACACCCCTGAGTATTATAGTGAGCACAAGAGAACTGAAGCATGTTTCCTATTAATTTTGTACATTTTAGAGTTGACTGGAGTATGTAGGAACTTTCAAGCTGTAATCCATGACGTGATGATTAACTGGTGTACAAATATGAGGTTGGTGAATTACCAGAACTACTAAACTGTAAAGTATTAAAGTACTAAACTGGCCTGCCTGCAGTCCAGACCTGTCATCAGGCACATCATGAAATGATAAGTATGACAAAGGAGACCCAAAACAGTAACTGAAATCTCATATCAGGCAAGGTATGGCATTTCACTTTCAAAACTCCAGCAACTGGTCTCCTCAGTTCCCCAACTTTTACAGGGTGTTGTTAAAAAAAGTGGAGATGCCACACAATGGCAAACATGCCTCTGTTCCAACTTTTTTTTCAGATATTTTCCAAAAAGCAATAAAGTTTCTCAATTTCAACATTTGATGTGTTGTCTTTGTTCTATTTTCAATTAAATATGAGTTTACATGATTTTGAAACCATCGCATTCTGTTTTTATTTACATTTTACACAGTGTCCCAGCTTTTTTTTTTTTTTTTTGGAAATGGGCTTGTACAAGTCTCTACTAAGCGCAAGCCTCTAAATGTGTGGGTGGATATTATTCAAACTTCACAGTTTCATTGTCATGAGTTCAATCCTGACCTCAGGTTACTGTCTGCATATAGTTTTAAATGTTCTCATGTCCATGTAGGTTTCCTCTGGGTTCTCTGCCAGATAACAGGACCTGAGTGAATTTGTCAAAGTGTGAGTTCATGCCATCTAGTGATTGGAGAGGACAAAGCCTACTGATGATACATGTAGGTGGTGATACCTGGAGGGCCTGAACAGGAAAAGAGAATCTTAGTCCTTGCTTCCTGCTAGACCGAGACTACTGCTAATTCTTAGAAATAATCCTTATTTTGATCAACCTTTGAGATTTGTGTTTTTAAATTAATTGTAATAAATAATATTGTATTTTTGGCACAGCATTACTCTGGACATTGGATTCTTTTGGACGAGTCTCAGACTCGTTGTCCAGTCATGTGCAAGTTAGCCACTACACATACACACAGTTGTATGCAATGGATTTATTGTTGATTCTAAATTCTTTACATTCTAAACTGCTCTGCTTGTTCATGGCCGCAAACCCAAGGTAGAAAGTCCGTAGTTGAAAGGAATAATGTAATGTAACACATATAATAATGTCAAGCAAATACATGCATACATACTGTTGCAGTCAGAAGTTTACTTGGACATGATTGTCATGGCATTTCAACGATTTTTAAACTGTTCTTTTACTGTGGAAGAATGATTGCACAACATGCATTTTAATAGAAAAGAAAACCTAATAATTTGAAGCAATCATTTTAATAATGTAAGTGAGTGTATGTGTGGTTTTCGTCCTGTATGTAGAATTTTGACAACGTGTTGATTAACCCAAAATGAATTAAAACTTGTGTACCAATTTTTTTTATATTAAAGATGTAAGTTGTATAACCGTTCTGCCACAGAAAAAGAACAGTTCAAAGAAATCACTGAAAGCATAGTATTGCCATGACTTTCATGACTGCAACTGTACATACATACATATATACATGCACACTTGTACACATGTACATTCATGCAAGTATGACTATCCAACCAGACAATCATTGCAGAAGCACAACGAATAAAACCATGCGGATACAGTTAACTACAAGAACTTGTATTTAGTTAACTTCTAAGCATGCCTTTATCTGGGTTATATAACATATTTGATTAGAAGTTTACAATCTAAAACAATTCCTAAAATGGTCAGCAAATATACTTAAATCAGCTTTAATTCATTTTGTTATTATAGATGTAAAAAGTGAATAAAACTCATGAGGAGCATCTAGAAATACATACTTCAATCTGAGTTATGAGTCCATAGTTTTTGGTACCTGCTGATATTGATAGACGAATTCCCTCAGCTGTTCTTCTCTATGGCCGATTGGAAGGAGATTTCAATTTGTGTTGGCAGCTCCAGCATTCACTTATAACTTTTGCCTAGGTCTCATGAGCTACCTCTGCAGAAAACCATACCCACTCTCAGACACGCCCTTCTCAGCCATGCCGAGCGAACTCTCCCATTTACTGATTACTTAAATATTTTTTTGCCAAACTGTCATGAAGAGGGCTCTAATTCAGCAGAATGCCTTTAAAAAGCCAAAATTCTAACAACTTTTAAATTAGCACTATATTATGTAAGAAATGTCAGGGTTTTCAGGCTGATAGTAAACCAGTATGTGGATGTATTTAGCATTCAAAGCACTTCTGTAAGCCCCTTTCGATAAGATCATCTTCCGAAAACCATAAATGCAAGCAAGTAAAAAAAATCACAAATCTAGAAAGTGAGCTCATGCTTATTTATGAAAGTGGTCAAAAATGCTTTTACTGTTTTCTTTGTAGTAAGATCTTATATGCTCCAAGTCCCAGTTTTAGAACTAACACTGTCAGCATGGCTAGCTAAAAGATTCAGGACATTCAGCTATTTGAAAGCCAAGTTATGACACTGTAAATATATAAAAATTGGCTTATATGTCTACACCAGCCCAACTACTGCCTCAAGATTAGTCCCAATGGCAAATTCTCAACCAATCAATCAGTCAATCAATCTATTCTTTTTATTATCCATCAACTGGATAAAATGCCATTGGTATGCATAACAGAGAATAACATGTATAATAAGATTATAACAAGAATAAATAAATTGGATAAAACATCTGAAAACCTCATGATAACTTCACTCTCTCTTTACCCCACAAGGTAACATGTAACAAGCAGTTATAATAAAATATTATGGCTGTTATAACATAAATCATCTGACAGAACAGGTTGATGTTTCCTCTGAAATTAATTTGTAGGGAGTGCACATTGCACATAATAGTGATGCGGTCAGGATATATTTTGTACAGTGTGCTTTTTTCTTTCTCTTTCTTTTTTCTTTCTTTTTTTGGCAGATTGCCTAGAAACATAAATAAATTTGGACACGTAAATAAAATTATCCTTCACAAAACAGTTCACTGGAACTAGATAGTCTTAAGGATGCTTCCAAAAAGTCCTTTGATTGAAAAGATTTGTTACGTGACTCAGACAATGTTCACTCTAATCTATTAATCTACAGATAATCACAATTATATTTCAATACAATGTGTTCCAGCAAAGCTCCTGTTAATGCTCCTGATAACTGGAGTTTCTGGTTGGAGTACTGAGTGTTGCTATCATATAAAACTGACACTTAACTGCCACATGATTATCTTCCCTATTTTTTGTTTTGTTTGTTTGTTTTTAAATTATTAATGTTTTCATATGTTATCAAATTAATGATCTTGAATCCATGGGGGGAAATGGTTTCCCCACTAACCATAAAAAAACCCAGAAAAAAACTGAGTGCAGCAGATTAATGCCATGCTTGCTGAACTTTCACCAAGTTCAGAAGGATAAGAAGATAAAGGTGAATTTTGGGGACGCGTTCTCTGGTCAGATGAAACAAAAAATGTTTGGCCATTATGATCAGCACTGGGAATGGATGAAAAAGGATGAGGCTTTTAATCTAAAGATCATCTCAGCTATGAAGCATGGGCATGGCTG
>JAQQZR010000454.1:0-14514 GCA_030068235.1 Notoglanidium macrostoma | reverse complement strand
CTCTCTCTCTCTCTCTCACACACACACACACACACACACACACACACACACACACACACACACACACACACACATTTGTACTTCTGTCTTTGTTAGGACACTCATTGATATAATGTTAACCATCACAACTAAATGCCTAACCCAAACCCTAACCTACACCTAATTCTAACCTGAACCCTAAAACCAAGTCTTAACCCTCAAACAGCCCTTTTGAGAACTAACCAAAATGTCCTCATTTCCCAAAAATGTCCTTACTCTGTCAGTTAAATACATGTTTCAGTCCTCAATATGTAGAAAATAAAAGTACTCTCTCTCTCTCTCTCTCTCTCTCTCTCTCTCTCTCTCTCTCTCTCTCTCTCTCTCTCTCATGAGACAGTGGAATTCATTTTCTGGTTATACTCTGAATATTTGTGTGCTTTTTCTTTGTTTCTGTTTCCCTTTTTAATCTCACTTTCTCTTCCACATTCACTCCCTCTTTTTTCATGCTAAGGGTTTTGCTTGACTACTTGATGATGACCAGTAATTAATCCAGTAATAACTGATAATCACTCACATCTCTGCACTGTTCTAATAAAGGAAAAAAGGTATATGAAGTTCATACACGTGGCATTTGGAGGACTGTAACTTGCTCCACCTGCTGAGGTAGGCTGCTGAAGTGGATTAGGGAAGTATCATGATTGTATTAGCTGTTGGCTTGTTTTTATGTTTCAGATTGCCTGACCAATAAATAGTAGTGATTAGTAGTATAGTAGTGGAGGGCAGTGGTAGCTCAGTGGTTAAGAAGTTTGAATAATAACTGGAAGGTTGTTAGTTCAAATCCCAGCACGGCCAAGCTATCTCTACTGGGCCCTTAAGCAAAGCCCTCAACTGCTCACTTGTATTAATGAGACATATGTAAGTTGCTCTCGATAAGAGCATCTGCCAGATGAAGTAGTGAGGGTAAGTGTTTCAACCTACTACACCATGAGCTATTACTGAAACCTAGAGAGGTTTCAGGATTTGCCAGGTCCTGAATGTCACAACATGACCTGCTTTATAACCTTTTCATCCTCCAGTGGTTTGGTATTTGATTAGCAGTTAAACCTTCCTAGAAATTCCTGCTCTACTCTAACCCACATTAACAAGACAAAGGTATAACATATATATTATATTATATTATATTATATTATATTATATTATATTATATTATATTATATTATATTATATTATATTATATTATACCAAGTATGTGAGACAGAAAAGGCATCACATAAAGCAATAACAAAAGTACCGCAAGGGAAAGATGAAAGAGAAATAAAAAAAATCATTAATGTAAAGTAAAAAATTATATTTTATTATATTAATGAGATATATATTGATTAGATATTGGCTTAATACACACATGCTATAAGAACTGCCAACCTCCAATGGCTCCGTGACTCAATATTATATAGAAGCTGACCATAGTAGTTGCAATACACTTAAAATATCTGGCATAGGCCAAATAGCAAACTCAATAAGTGATGGAGACAGATTAAAAAATCTCTTACAAGGAGAAACTTTTGAATACATACAATGAAAGCTTTGCAAATACAATGGTTTAAATGGAGAACTGGACTTCTCCTTGTTTTTGTAATTGTAATTGTCATTACTCATCTATACAATGAAGCGCTGTCCTATCAGTTTTGCAGCATTTGACTGAATCTAAGCAGAAAATATAGTTCTCTACACTTTAGAATTCATCCAGCTACTTCTATCAGCAGTTACATCATTAATAAACACCAGAGACCCAGTTAATACATGTACACCATGTTTGACATAATGTGGAATGCTTTGGATCATGAGCCCTTCCTTTCTTTCTCCATACTGTTCTCTTCCCATCATTCTGGTACAAAAGAATCTGGTCCAAAGAATCTTGTTTCAGAACTGGGCCTTCCTGTTCTTGAGTGTTGTGAGTGGTTTGCATCTTGAGGTAAACCCTCTATATTTACATTCATAGAGGCATCTCTTGATTGTAGACTTTGATGGTGGCTAGATGCATTGAAGGGGTTTTGCTTCATCAAGGAAAGAATTCTATGATCATCCACTTTAGTTGTCTTCCATGGTCTTCCAGGTCTTTTGGTGTTGCTGAATTCACCAGTGCATTCCTTTTTACGAATGTACCAAATTACTGATTTGGCCACTATAAAAGTTTCTGCTATCTTTCTGATTGGTCTGTTTTTGTTAGCTTAATGATGGCCTCCTTTAGTTGCATCGACACCTCTTTGGACCACATATTGAGAGATCCCATGAACTGCTGGAGTTGGAATAAACTCCAGACCTTTTTTATCCCTTATATTTGTCATGAAATAACAAAGAAACATGAAACTGCGTATCAGTCAATCTCCAACGCACTTTTGAGCCTGTGAAAATGGTGGGACTATGTAAAAAATGGTAATTCCTAAATGGTTAATGCAATATTTTTGTTAAACACCTTGAATTAAAGCTGAAAGTCTACACTTCAATCACATCTTGATTGCTTCATTTCAAATCCACTGTGGTGGTATACAAAGACAAAATTACAAATACTGTATCACTTCTTAAATACTTATGTATCTATATACATTGTAGATAAAGAACTTAGAAAATTACAAAAATAACAAAAATATAGCATGCTTCAAGTCAAAGTTTCTTTACATAAAGGATTAAATGTTATTTGTTAATTATCATATATTCAAAAAAACACATTATGATATTATAAATCAACCTACATTATAAGTCATGTGACAAATCAGGACTTTTGAGGTGAGGTACTTCTCCGGGAGGATGTGACGACAGGTTCTTTCTTCTCGTAGCTTCCATGACCTTTTAAGAAATGAAAGCCACCCACTTCTCCCTGGTTTAAACAAGACCGTAACCAAAGGCAAGGTAAAATCTATACTTTTGAGCTGATGTGAGAACAGTTTTGCCTTTTCTTCTCTAATAGAAAAAAGAGGATGTAAAAATGGGGAAGTAGCAACAGATAATTAAAAACAGACACATGACAATCACAGAGTAACTTTCAGATTTACAACTTATGGGTACTTCTTGAACACTCTTGAAATTACTTGTATTTATACTTGTATTCAATAATTCACATAAGCCATGTCAAACATAATCTACAAAGAAACAATTTTGAGGAGAATAAAATTTATCAAAATATGAGACAGATTGAGAGTTCACTCATAACAGTGGGAAACCTAGACCAGGACATTGGAGAATTCTCAACACAACATAGCACAACACAAGTATTATTAGCACAGTTTGCCTTGCTTCCCATGTGCAAATCAACCCTATGAAATCTGCCTTGTGTTTCAGGGATTCTGTATTGACCTGCTGTCTAAGAGGTACCATGAAGGTCAATACGACTTTTCAGAATCATAAAACCAGCATAACCACAGTTAAGAAAAAATTTCTACTTAAAGTACTTTCATGTTAAGAAGAAGGACAATATCTCCATCCAATTGTAGCTTTGACAGTGTGATGCCAAAAGGGAGTCCCAGATATTAGATCAGAGCATTAACATCGGCAAGGACTGTGCCTCAATCTTCAAAGCAATACAAGGTCTAAAGATTATCATCAGGTGAGCCCATTCCAATTATTTTGTTGATTGTGACATAGCAAAGTGAGGCATTCTGCAAGGACAGCATGCACTGACACTCCACTGGCCCCACTATTTACTCTACACCTTGCCAGCTTTACCTCTGATCTTCCCATGCTGCACAGAGTTGGTTTCCGCTATATGTTTTGCTGGGAGTTTGGCCCCATGTATGCTCATCATCAACCAGATCTGGTGCAATACACAATTCCCAAAAGACTAACTTTGCTTCAGGGACAATAGCAAGTCCCTGTCTTCAATAAAAGTGTATGTGTCAGCCATTGCAGTATGTCACAGCACTGTGGATGGTGTCTCATAAGGAGCTTATGAGCTTATCACAACCTTTATGAAATGGGTTTTCCAAGACTCCGGAGTCTGATCTTTCCTATGTGCTGAAGTCTTTTAATTTTATATTATAATATATTTGTATTTATAATTTATTTGTATAGTGCTTTTAACAACAGACATTGTCACAAAGCAGCTTCTCAGAAGGATATAAATTCTGAATATAAACTTATGAATCTATATATATATATATATATATATAGTGTTTTTCTGTTCTTCCCTGAACAGCGGTCATACAATCATCAGTCACACTCCACTGGCTAAAGAGAAGCTGGCCCGCTGGGTGATGGACATCATCACAATGGTGGGAAATACGTAGGGAAATACCATTTTCACATTTCTGAAATGCTATGCATATTTGCACACAAGTTGAGTGTTACCTAGCAACCATGCTAATTATTGTTTCTCTTTCACTTTTTCTTTCCAGGTTGCTTTCTAACTATTGAGATTAGAGCATATATACTTAAAAATGGAAAAACATTGTAAGTGTTATAATTCAAAGAAGTAGCTGAATAGACACTTTGAATAATCAGAGATGCTTTATGTTTTCACCAGAATTATATTTATATTAACAAGCATCTGAAAATTACATTTCCTCATGTCCTTAAATTTCTTTTCAGGCTGATAATGTATTTATTTATTTTTTTAATTATATATATTTCTTGTAAAAACTTTATTGGTGTTCTGCTGCTGGAAATTGAATTTCCCGGAGGAACCTTCCTAAAGGATTAATAAAGTTTTATCTATCTATCTATCTATCTATCTATCTATCTATCTATCTATCTATCTATCTATCTATCTATCTATCTATCTATCTACAATTATAGTCTGTCAAATACAGTAAAGCTGTATTTTGACATCATACAAAGGAAGTGACTTCATTTGTTTGGTGGGAGAATAACATTAAAAATAATTAAGTGTCAGGGGCTTCCAAGTGGCACAACGTTCACCCTATCGTCCGGAGATCACTAGAATCCCAATGATGCCATAGGGCTGGGAGCTCAAGGGAGCATAATTAGCCTGTGCTCTGAGGGAGGGGTGGCATAATCTCTATGCCCTCTCAATTATAGTGACACTTGGGACACTAGTCAATCATGGATATCTGTAAGCTCATGCATGTGGAAATGGGTGGATGGTGCTTTCCTCCAAGCATGTTATGTTACCCGAGTGTCCAGAATAAAGGTTAACTCTAGAACCCTTAGGGGTTATTCTTTTAGAAGTTTCTACGTAAAAGCCTTCAAAAAGGTTCTTGTCTCACTATCAGAGTAGGTTCAAAGTGGAATCCTTTTTATATCGCTTAGAAACCTTTAACTACCCAAAGAACCCTGAAATGTTGCTTTTTTTTCAAGGCATACACACTCTTACAACCAAAGTTTCCAAATTTGCCCTCTGGGATATATAAAGTACATCTATCAGTCTATCTATTCACAATATTTGGCCAAAAGGTTGTGGAAACCTGACCACCATGTCTATATGTGAATGGAATCATTAGTCACACCTTTTTTAGTTAGATTTAGTCACACCTTTGCTGTTATAATAACCTCCACTCATCTGGGAAAGCTTTCTTCTACATTTTGGAGAGTGGCTGTGAGGATTTGCCCATTCAGCCACAAGAGCATTACTGAGGTTGGGCACTGATGTTGAGTGAAAAGGCCTGATGCTCAGTCTATGTTCCAGTTTATCCCAAAGATCATCAGGGCTCTGTGCAGGACATTCAAGTTCTTTCACTCCAACCTTGACAAACCATGTTTTAATGGATCTCACTTTGTGCACAAGGGCATTGTCATGCTGAAACATGCTTGGGAATCTTAGTTCCAGTGAAGAGAAAATGTAATACTATAGCATACATCAATACAATTTTCATATTTTTGCCTCTGTACACCACCACAATGGATTTCAAATAAAGCCATCAAGATATCATTGAAGTGAAGAATTTCAGCTTTAATTCAAGGGGTTTAACAAAAAATATTGCATGATCCATTGAGGAATTAAAGCCATTATTTACACTGTCCCTCCATTTTCACAGGCTCAAAAATAATTAGCCAATTGATGCCTAAGCAGTTTCATGGAGAGTTGTGGCCTATTTCCTCATTATTTCATGACAAATTAAGAAGGTAAAAGGTCTGGAAATGATTCCAAGTGTTAAAGTTGCATTTGGCGGCTGTCCTAAGAGGTGTCAGTACAACTGAAGAAGGCCATCATTATACTGAACAAACAAAACAGACCCATCAAAAACTTCGCACAAACTTTAGGAGTGGCCAAAACAACAATTTGGTACAGCCTTAAAAAGAAGGAATGCACTGACAAGCTCAGTAACACCAAAAGGCCTGGAAGACCACAGAAGACAACTAAAATGGATGATTATAGAATTCATTCCTTGGTGGAGAAAAACCCCTTTATAATATTTTGCCATGTCAAGAACACTCTTGAGGATGTTGGAGGATCATTGACAAAGTCTATAATCAAGACATCTTCATGAATGTAAATACAGAGGGCTTACCTCAAAATAAAAACCACTGGTAACATACAAGGACAGAAAAGCCAGATTAGACTTTGCTAGAAAGCCTGCCCAGTTCTGGAACAAGATTCTTTGGACAGACCAAGCTTAACTTGTATCAGAATGAAGGCAAGAGAAGAGAATGGAGAAGGAAAGGAAGGGCTCATGATCAAAGCATACCAAATTATCTGTGAAACATGGTAGACATGGGCATGTATGGCTGCTAGTGGAACTGGGTCACTGGCGTTTATTGATGATGTGACTGCTGATAGAAGTAGCAGGATGAATTCTGAAGTATACAGAGCTATACTTTCTGCTCAGATTCAGTCAAATGTTGCAAAACTGATAAGACGACGCTTCACAGTACAGATGGATACAAATGGACCCAATCCAAGAGCTTCTTAAAACAAAGAATTGAAATGTTCTTAAATGGCACAGTCAGACAACCCAATTCAGCATCCTTTTCACTTACTGAAAACAAAACTGAAGGCAGAAAGCCCCACAAACAAGCAGTAACTGAAGGCCGCTGCAGTAAAGGCCTGGCAAAGCATCTTGAGGGATAAAACAGCATTTAGTACTGTCCAATTGTTTCAGACTTCAGGCGGTCATTGACTGTAAAGTATTTGCATCAAGTATTAAAAATGAAGCTTATAATTATGTTAGTTTGTCCAAATACTTTTGAGCCTGTGAAAATGGAGGGACAATGAAAAATTGGCTGTAAGTCTTCAATGGTTAATGCAATATTGTTTTGTTAAACCTCTTGAATTAAGGCTGAAATTCTATACTTCAATGTCGTGGTGTACAGAGGCAAAAATATGCAAATTGTGACCTAACTGTGCATAGAGTTATGTGCTTCAAACTAAAAGGTTATTTAGATGCAAACATAGCTCAATATGAAGTTACATCCGATCATTATAAACCCTGCATTTGACTTTTAATTTTGTATTTTTCTGCACTTTCAATGTCCATCCTGTTATGCAGGAGTATTTTACTTACAGTTCAATTATGTTTGCTAAAACAATGACCATATGTACAATTAATTAGCAACTCAAGGATGGTCAAAAATACCTCCTTCAGAAATAGATTTTTAGCTATTACTCAAAAGTGTTCCTCAAAAATTACTATCTGCTATTACTTAAAAATCTCTGAAAAGAAAATGGAAAATGAAGACACAAAACTGTATTAGTAAAATAAGTATCAACATGTAAGAATGAACGGTTTGTCTTTTAGTTAACATAAAAACTGCATTTAAATTTAACTGGACTTTTTGGACATTCATGTATACACTCTTTGGAAAGTTAAGTGTTTTTAGCTTACTCGGAACCCTTTCTACTTAGAAAACTGTAGGCCTCTACCTTGAAGTTTTAAGGGTTCAACAGAATTAAGGATTCCATATTGTACACTTATACCAGCAAATTAACTCCTTAACTAACATGAATATTGAAACTATGCATAATTTTCCAGAGGTTTTCCTAACATTCAAATTGCACTAAAAAGTCAGAATGGCCCACGTATTATTGCTTTGTGTCAGTACTAATTGATATTAGCAAAGACTTTATTGTTTGATTTACATATGAACTTTTATTCACACTAAAAGGAAATGATGTATGAAGCTACAGTGAATTTCTTCATTTCCCATCCTACTCCTATATGCTATATTTTATAATTACATGTATTTATGTCTTGCAAAACATATTTTCTTTTGTATCTATAAATTTCCCAGGCCTTAATGTTACTTTAATATAGAAACTTTAATAATGTCACTTAATATAGTCACACTGTCAGAGCAGCCTGACGCATTTTCCGACGTGGGGCTGAAGGGTCAGTGTGTGTTCTTCCTGTGGCTATGCACTGTTTATTCTTTGAATAGGATATGATGTAAGGGATGCGCCACCATTTGATAGCTGTAATTGGCAATTATAGCAAACTACTATCATAACTGTGATGTTTTTTTAATGGCGTCAACGTTCTCATTTTTAAGTTTCGTAAAGTCTCAGATTTTAGTTTGAATGCGTTATGGCAATTATGCTGAGTACATGCGGCATCTAAATGTCATTTATTTTAATGTCAGATGAGTCATTCAGTATTGGGCCCAATGTAAATGACATAAACATTGAATAAAGCAACTTGAGATGCTAGTAGTACAAGAGGAGTTACTCTTTAACCGGAGTATCGGTAGGATTTGAGGTTACATTAATGTGGTGAGAAAGCGCAAAGGATTAGTAAGTATGTGGATTCCTCCTTCTTAGCGCCTTCCGCGCCCACTCTCCGTCTAGCCTCTTTGCTTTGTGTCTGGCTTACAACTCTCCACGCAAAAAGTGTGCTTTGGCCTACACAACATCTTTCTGTTTCAGCTCAGTGCCCTGAAACCATCCTTGCTTCCTTCCTTTCCGAGATTGTCTTCCATTACCCCCTTTACAGGGGATTTTAGCTGCATCTCCTTGTGACATTATAACCAAGCCTTTCCACCAACTCAAACTAATCTACATGTGGCAAACACCTTTCTACCCGTATGTGTAGGCTATGCTGTATTCAGTAGACAGGAACGCTGTTCTCTGGATCAGCCTGAGGTTATCTGAGGTCAAAGTAAAATAGAGTATCGTAAGTCGGTGAGGGTCTGGGGCCTGTGATATGTAGACATAGGGTCATTGATTGAATGATAGATGCAAAGATTTTAGTATTATTTATTTGTAATAATTTGACAGCAGCGGAGATCCTTTATAATTACTATTAAAATTGTTGCTATTGTGAGCTTAAACTTATTATTATTTAATTAAGTAAGGAATAAAACATGACATGCTGTTACACTGAAATAATCCACAATGGGATGGTGTGGTGTAATATGTCTTGAACCTGAAGTGTTTTATTCCTTGTTTCACAGTGTTTATTTTTCTTATACAAAAGAGATTTTCCAACAATTACAATTTTTTATTTATTACTGAATGACATTTTTTTTAAGTAATGTTCCTGACCAGCCTCTCTCTCTTGAAGATAATAAGCGAAAAAAAAAAAAAAAAAAAAGCTTGTGGTGTTACAGAGAAACCAAAAAGTACAAAGTCCCCAGTCCTGAAGATTTCCTGACCCAGGAAACTTACTCATTGTTACCAAGTGCTAACGCTGGAGACTTCTTCCATGAATGTGGTAGAAATATCACCTTGCATAAAGCTTCTTTGTTCAATAACATTTTTAATCCATTAGTTATTAGTGTACTACTGTCAGTAACTCTGGCTTTAATTAGTAATCAATAATCTATAATTTGTAATAATCTAACCCTAACCTTTCTATTATTATTATTATTATTTGTATTTATATTTGCTTATTGGTTTCAAATTATGCCAGTCACAGTATGTGTTTCTTATACTTCATTGTTCATTTCCTAATCTAAAGATTAATAGCAAGTATGTAAATGTTAGCTAATAAGAGGGAAAAATTTTTTGTTCATTTTACTGTAGCTGGTCCGGTTTGGGTGCAGTGAACAGAAACACTAATGGCCCCAGTAAATAAATATAATGCTACATATTTGCCTTAAAATATGAATAGGTTATTGATACTCATAAAATGAGTCTGTGCTCTAATCATAACGTGCTCCATGGATTACCTTGGAAAGGGTTCAAATGAGTGGGCAAAATGTTTAGGCTTTGTGTACCATGAGGATAGTTCCAATTCCTCATTCTTCATTTATATCGATCAAAGTAGTTTAACATCTGACAAAAATTTCTAAATGTTCAATTGAAGGCTTTGACCTGTACTTAAACACTGAATATCTGAAAATAGCAGAAAAAAGAGAAATAAACTCTAAAACACATGGCTACAGCACTTGAATACATTTTCATGTCAGTTCTGGTTTGGCTCCAGTGGATGGCAGCTCCATTGGCTCCACTAAGTAAATATAATGGTAAATATTTGCCAAAGTGAAATAGGTTATAAACCATCATGTTGGATTTTTTTTTTTCCAATCCCACATGCTTCCATTATAGACTTCAATCTACTTTAATATATCTGGAAAAATGAATCGCCTATAAAACTAACTTCGGATGATAGCACCTGCATAAATTTCCAGGTCAGTTTAAAACTTTTTTATTGTTTGTCTATATATAACTTAATGACAGCACACATTTATGTCTATGAGGGATACAGGGTATGCAATTTGTCATGAATACATATTTAGCATGTGAAGTCGGACTTTTTATGGTTAAGGTTTTTTATATACTGAAATCAGTTATGAAATAACAGGCTGGAGAATCAAAGGTAAAAGAAACATGCAAATGATCTGCAACTGCAGAGACCAGTAGAGTGATTCATATTCACTAAACCAGTTTAAAAGACAGTGCACTGCTAAAGGGAGTAATGTGCGGAGTCAGGCAGGGGTGCTCAGTTTCCTGTGTACATGCACATTAAAACCACTAGCTCACAGGAAATGAGAAGGCAAACACAACAAACAAGAAAAGAAATGTCAAAGAAAGATCTGAAGCATTATATTGAGCATCTTGATGACAAACAATAATACTCTCTGATCCTACTCACTTTGGTTCAAGTAGACAAACTCCACTCTGTGTCCGCTATGAGTGGTAAGTCGCCATTGGTTAAGTCGATCGACCCTTGTCTTATCTTCATTGGGGAAATAACATCTGTTCTAAATCTACACACTGAGGAAAATTTTGAGATTTAAAAGAAAATCCCTAAATCTCAGTCGGTCCCATGGTTCAGTCCAATGCTTTCCATTCACATACACATTCCTAAGAATAAAGACAGTTTTCAGGTCAGATTATGGTATTTAAAGTGTTTTGTTGTGTAAATGTCTGTTAAAACAGGGGTATGAGAACGGAGGTAATGAAGTTCGGTCTGGGTTATTTTTAGCCTTTACGTCTCAAATAGTAAATGCTTTCCTGATCTCATGTATATACCAAATTTGGACTTCCTGCTTCCGACATGTTCAGATCTATAGCAGAGCATGTGGAGCACAAAGAACAATTCTGGATTAACAGCAAGCAAACAGAATACGTTTGCTAATCGAAATGAAAGATACTTGCGACAAATTCGGAACTGACTCCACAAAGCAAATGCAGAGCATTTCAGCACAATTTCTGCTAGAACAATCCTTAAATATATCTGCCAAAGCTAAAGCTACAGAAAAGTATGTTAGATTTTACTTTTTGCTTGGGAAAGATTTAAAAGTTTCCAAATTCTAAATGATCTACCTATAAAGCTACTGATGATCCTTCAAGGTTATAGTGTGATAGAAATTATATGTTGAAAAGCTTTAATAAGGTTTAATCACTTGCTTATTTATGTGATTAAATAGTAAACAAACTTTAACTAACTTCAAATCAATCAATACAAATGTGCCTGTCTTTGTAATAAACGATAAAGGCGTCTAGTGTAAGAGTATGATTTTATATAGCAGTCATTTATTCAAATTGTGTTATAACTGTACGATGATTGATGTGCCACAGAACCCAGATAGCATGTAGCACCACCGTGTGGTGAGGATTAGTACAGGCATAAATATAGATTGTTGGTAAATTAGAATCGTACGTAGGACTCTGTGTTAAGATTTTGTTAAAAACATCATCAAAATGCTCTTTAAAAAAAATGAAGTATGCTTTTATATTTTTGAAAAGAGCTTTATTGCCAAACTGGAAAGTAGTTAGAAACATGATCATGTTTATTGCAAAGTTACACATTACATGAATCACATCAAATTAACACAGTACTTCACAGCTGTTGGAAAAAATGTCATGTCTTAGTATATAAAAGGAATCTTAATTCATTTAAATAAGCCTCATAAATAACCAATTTATCATTTACACTTAAACATCTTAAGAATACATAATAACACGATTTTTAACAAAGCATTCTGTCATTTGATAAAAGCAATGTAAAACTTAAAATTTCATTCAGTGTAGATTTTATTGTACCACTAAGGGCTGAGAACAGTCAATATTTCCAATGAAATCACAAGAGCAACAACAACAAAAACAACAACAACAACAACAACAACAAGAACCACAGGACGAGAAAATACAGAGAAGACGTGTCTTGACGACATAGTAATCCCAATTTGGATAAATGATTAAATGACTGGATGTGCACTTTTTGTTTTACATATACATGAGTAAATGTCAGATAGACACTACAGACTACAGACAGAGCCCCAATCTTCAGCCTCTGCAATTTTTCATTATTGAATACATTCCCAATGTGACCTCTGGTTCTAGCAACTTGTAGATGAGGTCAGTGAGAGTCCACTTACATCTTTGAACTCTCATTATAACTCGCTAGCATGAAACACAGAAGGCACATGATATAAAGAGGTTACTTGAACCTTACTAAAGCAGACAACTACAGTGCTGCTAGAGACTCACAGACATAAGCTCTGTCTGTTTCAGCATTATTAGACCTGAGATTAGGAACTATTTATTTGTCCTCTTGCTTAGCAAGCAGAAAAAGACCCCAGTATGTTTTTGAAGCCTCCCTTAGTATCTTAGAAGCTGGTGAGATGTTCAGTTTCACACTGTCACCTTTACTCAGACGGAACACTCCTGACATAGACACAATGCCGTTTCCATTCTCAGCCTCGCTCAGTTTACGGGGTGTTTTGCCTGGCACATTCTCGTTTGCAACCAAGGTCACCGTCCCCTCTTGTTCATTGTTGCTTATGAAGGTGACCTGGGCATAGGTGTGGTAAAATCCTCCAGTTGTAATTTTGACCGAGTCGTTTTGCAGGAGAAGGGAGGTGTTTTCGCAGAAACATAAAGAGCTGTGTGTCCATAGTTGACTGGGGGACTTTTGATTTCCTGCCATACCAAACATCTCATCAATAAACATTCATTAAAGAAATGAGAAGAGAAGTAATTAAATATCAATTATTCTACATTAAATCTTTCATAAAGCTAAAACTGTTTAAGTCTATGTACTGTATACGGTATCTATAAGGACAATGTGCTTAAAGCTGATGAATGTTGTGAGATCAAATCCCGAATTGCATGTGTGTGTCCGTGTATACATATTGCACTGACATCTCTACTTTGATAGAAAGATGAATATATTCAGTCATTCATTTGTTAGTTTTATACTGCTTCACAGGCCGTGGGTGGGCTGGAGCCAAATCCAGCTGACACTGGGTGAGGGGCGGGGTACACCGTGGACAGGCTCATGTTCTGTAAGAAACTAGTTTAAGCCAATCTGCCTATAGATGACTAAAACCTTACTAGTTAAGTGTACTTTTCTCACCCTATGAATGCGATACGTGCCATAGCTAAAGGGACATAAGGCTAATTGATTCATTTTGTAATCAAACACCAACTGTGAACTTCTCTACAATGCCATCACATCATTAACACAACAGATATGGCAATGGAAATGACCTAATTAGAAGTAATTAATAACAAGAAATTTAGTGAACAGAACAAAACTGCCAGAATGAATCAGCAATTATTTTCCCACCGATGTTAGCGTTAACAGAAATCAGTTGAGTGAAAGGATGCTGATGAGGCTGGCATTCAAATGCAGGGAATGAATTTTACTTCAGGTGTGTAACATTTAGAAACTTTTATAAATGATGCTGATAATCAAAGTTAAAACTCATTTCCCATTGTAAACGTATAATTCATTTAAATAAGGAGGTAACAACCTTTTTCCATATATGGATTAGCTTATCTAAAGGGGCTTTTCAGTGGAATCGAAATGTAATCTTTAAATGCATTTTTCTCCTTTTCACTTTTGGGGTTAACCAGATTATAAATGATAGAATCTGTGGTTGAAATATGTTCAAAATGGAAACATGTTTCAGTTCAAGGGAACCTGTAGTTTCAGAACTATATATAGTAAAAAATTCCAATTTTGACCATTCGAAGGGTTTTCCCAGGCCTCAAGACATATGTGCCAGTTAAGGCTATATAACGTTGTAAAATATCCACAAATTTGTATTAATGCATAGAGTTCACTAAAATCTGGCTGGTTTCTAAATATATACACTACCGGTCAAAAGTTTGGACACGCCTTCTAATTCAAAGTTTTTCTTTATTTTTATGACTTTAAAAGAGACTGGATAATGATGGACTGTTGTTTCTCTTTA